>CM034313.1:27164209-27266709 GCA_019925795.1 Dendrobium chrysotoxum | reverse complement strand
ACCAAATTGAAAATGCGGGAGTTTTTACATTACTAAAATGAATCTTTTCTAGGGAAGTGTCCCGAGCGAAAGAAGTCATTGTTATGAATTAGAAGAATCTAGTTAGCTATTGCTGCTGATTCCCAATCCATTTTTTATGGATATTCACACCTGAGCCGCGCATAATTCCCATTTGGAGCATAAGTAGTATTTTAGCACGAACATGTCAAATAATATAGATTTCAACCATAATAGGTTGATTCTCGAGTCTCAACCATAAACGAGCGGATACTTTTAATTACTCATTTTAGCACGAACATGTCAAATAATATAGATTTCTATATTGACCTTGGGAAGTTTAAACTCACTCCTTGTTCGACTTATGCTGCCTGACACTTCTTAGTTCTACTCACCCAAAAGGAAAAGCCGTATGGTGCCCAGCTCGATCAGCTCCCGGTACAGTCATTCGGGAAGTCCCTCCGAGGACAACTCCCATACAATTCTTGCGAGAGCTGGAGAAGCGTCTACGGGTAAAGCAGGCCAGTCTCACTAAGGCTATCTTCATACTATATATCAGCACAACCATTACTAATTGTACTTATGATCCACTTGCTCCAACCTGTTAGTTACCTAACGGTGACAGACGTCTTGAACCAGTTCAAGCTTTCTATATCAAACGGATCCGCCACTTGAAATGTTGATGAAACATTGAGATGATCGACAGAGAAGGGCCTTAAGGACCTTATCACCTCAAAGTATTGGACTAATGAAATGACGAAAATGTGAGATCCTTTTCACACTAAGAAATTCACAAAATTTTGGATTAAGTCTGCTCTGGCTTCTAACATATTTCCTTTTGTCCCAGCTGGCGCTGCAACGGGGGCTTCTTGATATACTTTCCCTGACTAAGAAAAGTTCCATCATCTCTTTGTTTCGAACTAAATCTAAGAAAGTAAGTAAGCTCTCCCATCATTCTCAACTCAAATTCTTCACTCATTATTTTTGAAAATTCATCACAAAGATTTTTATTAATTAATTAAAATAATATGTCATCCACATAAATTTGAAAGATGAGAAAATATTCTCGTATCCTTTTATAATAAATGTGGTATCTACTCTACCCTTAACAAAGGATCTATCGAGGAGGAAGGATCAAACTCTTGCATACAATGCTCTAGGTGCTTGTTTCAATCCATATAATGCTTTCTTTAATTTGAACACATGATTGGGAAATTTTGAATTCTCAAATACAGGGGGTTGTTCTGTGTTGGCATCTTCCATAATATTCCCATTCATAAAGGCACTTTTAATATCCCTCTGATATAATATAAGGCCTCTCAAGTAAGAAAAATCTAGCAAAACTCTAATGGCTTCTAAACTAACTACAGTGGAGAATGTTTCTTCAAAGTTAATTTCTTCTATTTAATTATAGCCCTTAGCTACCAACTTGGCCGTAATCCTAATTACTATACTAGAGTCATTTAACTTATGTTTAAAGACCCATTCAAATCTAATAATACTCTAGTCTTTAGGTCTTCTAACAAACTCCCAAACATCATTCCTAATAAATTGATTTAATTTTTCTTCGATGGCTAGGATACAAAATTCATATGATAGGGTTTAATCTATGTTTGAGGGTTCTACCATAGAGATGAAAGTATAGTGGCTAACTTTAATTTTAAGTCCATGCCTAGTTCTTACACTTATAGATGGATCTTCTAAGATGAGCTCCTTAGGTTGATTAGATGAATATCTATAATCTCTAGGCAAAGGATCCCTAGGCTTTACTCTATTTTGTAGGTCAATAGACTCTACTCCTTAGGTGACTTCTAGCATTTCTTCTTCTTCTGACCTAGGCTCAATAGATCTATCAGATTCATTAAATACTATATGGGTGGTCTCCTCTATCACTAATGTCCTCCTATTAAAAACTATATAGGCTTTACTTGCAGAAGAATATCCTAGGAAAACTCCTTCATTAGATTTAGGATCAAATTTTCTTAAGGGAGATTTTCTACTTTCTAGAGTGAACACCTTGCAACCAAAAATATAAAGGTAAGAGAGATTGAGTGTCCTATCTTTGAGTAATTCATAGGGTGTCTTATTGAGTTTTGATCTGACATTAACCCTATTAAGGATATAACAAGCAGTATTCACTACTTCAGCCCAAAAAATATCTAATAAGTGAGTACTCAGCTAGCATGACTCTAGTAGCTTCTACCAAGGATCTATTCTTTCTTTCAGCAATCCCATTTTATTGAGGGGTTTTTGGAGCTAAAAATTATATTCTATTCCTATCTTCTTACAGAATGATTCAAACTTATCATTTTCAAATTCCCCACCATAATCACTATAGATAGTTGAAATTTAAGAACATAATTTCTTATAAATCCATATAGAGAATGTCCTAAATTCCATGAATGATTAATTCTTATGTGATAAAAACCTAATTCATATAAATCTAGAATAATCATCAATAATCATATTTCCAAATGTTTTCCCACCAAAGTTGGAACTGCTAAGTTGTCCAAACAAATCCATGTGAAGGATTTCTAAAGGTTTTAAATTAGTTATTTACTTGATTGAGTGAAATGATGTTTTGATTTATTTTCCTAGTTAGAAGGGATCACAAATTGATCCTTAAAGAATTTTAGTTTAGGTATGCCTTTAACTAGGTCCTTTTGGGTTATCTTTCTAAGTGTTTTTGTGCTTGCATGGCATAGTCTCCTATGCCATAGCTAGGATTAATTAGTAATAGCTTTAAAACATAAAGAACTAGTATACTCAATACAATGCAAGTCAAGCATATAAACATTATTAATTCTCATTACTTCTAAAATAATATTTTCATTTAAACTGATCACATAGCTAATAGATAAGAATTTAATATGAAAACCTTTTCACGTAATTAACTGACATTAAGCAAGTTATGTTTCATGCCATCTACTAGTAAAACATTTTCAACAATAAAATTCTTAGAATTTCTAATCATACATGAACCTACCACTTTCTAGGTGGTATTATCTCCTAGTATAACTTTACCTTCTACCCTAGGTTCTAGTAAGATAAATTGCATCATATCTCTAGTTTGGCATACAATAAGATGAATTGCTTCATATCTCTAGTTGTGTACATTAGCATCTGTTGTCTAGGTACCACATGCTTTCACTAGGCCTTTTATGAGAGCACACCGCATCTTGATCAAACTAATCAAGATTATCATTAGCCATGAGGCAAATCAGTTACCTCCTCCTTTGCTTTCTGTTCTAATGATTCTGAGGCGGAGTAAGCCTAAAAAGCCTTATTTGCCAATACTTTCCTTTCCTGAAGTTTGCCTTTTCATTCCCTTCTTCTTTCTCGGGTGTGTTCTTAGGTTGGGGGTAATTTGATCTCTGATGCCCTATCTTCTTGCATTCAAAATAGATTGTGTCAAATGAAGCTTTAAATTTTTATTACTTTTATCTTTGTTTCATTATTGATGACATTTCTACTTTTCTCTTCAGAAAGCTTTTGAATTATCGAGTCATCAATGCAATGTCATAATCCTCCTCCACTATAGAGCTATCACTATCAGAGTTATTAGCTTTCAAAGCCACAGCGTTCTCCTTTTTCCTATCTCTTGCATATTGCAATCTCTAACTCACACCTTACTCATAGGCAATATGTAAGCCTAGAAAGTTATTTATAGAATAAATATTAAGATCTTTTGATTCATAAATGGCAATAACCTTAGCATCATAATTACTAGGTAGACAATGAATAATTTTGTAAACTTTTTTAGAATTTGAAAGCTCTCAACCTAAAACATGCAAGGATGTCACTATTTGAGTAGACCTAGTGTACATGTCTTAGATGGTTTTATTAGGTTTCATGTGAAAAAATTCATAATCGTACAATAAGATGTACAGCTTAGATTGTTTGACTTCACTAATACCTCCGTATGTAATACATAGTTTATTCCAAATGTCCTTACCAGTGGTACAGGTAGAAACTCTCATGTAATTTTTAGACTTAAGAGCACAGAAAAAGCAGTTTAAATATTTTACATTTAATCGAGGTAAGTCCCTATCCTTATTTCACCATTCATTAAATGGTACTTCAGTTTTGGTGCCATTAACAAAATGAAAGGGTCCAAAATAACCTTCTTGTATCAACAACTACATGTAAAAATCAATATATTAAAAGAAAGTAGACAAGCAGATTTTCTCAAAATTAAATGGTATGTTATCAAATAAAGGTGGCGAGTCATAAAATAACTCTCTATAGTGTCTTTATTACTGAAATGTGTCATGGATCATTTTTCTCAAGGTTTTCAAAAAAGCTACTTTTAGATCAACTCTAACACCAATTGAACGTTTGATGTAGGTTGTTAGTAGAACTATCCCTAGGCACACCAAGAGGGGGGGGGGGGGGGGGGGGGGGGGGGGGGCTGAATTGGTTGTTTTAAAAAATCTCTTTGACATAATAATTTTTTTGAGATTATTTTCATAACTTAAAATAAATAATGTTATAACCCAATGTATAAGCTAATTAACGAAACAAAACTTATAACTATGGTGATGATGAGTTACTCAAATTAATATATCATGAAACATATAATTTTCCAACATGTAATTTTTAGGAAAATAAAGAGTAGAAAGTAAATTATAGAAACTAAAAGTTAGAAGGAACACACCAAAATTTTATAATGGTTTGGTCAAATAATGAACTACATCAACTCCCTAGAGTCCTCCTCTCTGAGTATTGCACTAAAACTTTAGTGTCTCTCTTTTAGCCCCCATAGCTAGGTGAAGAATCCCTTATAATCTTTTCACCAACCCGGTGTAGTATAGAATCTTAACCTCTTTTTTACCCTTTTAGTGAAGGCAGAGAGCCTAGCAATCCTTTTTAACGCTCCTATTGAAGGCAAAGAACCTCAATGGTCTTCAGGCTGACATTCTTCTTCTTAGACCTACCCAAGAATTTAACCAAGCAAGACACTCAAGGCAAATAAGCCAGAAGCTCACTCAAAGAAACCGTGTGAAAACCACTCACACTCCTCCCTCACACATAAAATATATGTTCTCCTTCCCAAAGCTCTCTAAGATCTCTCTCATATCTCTCTCTCCAGAAAAACCCAACAGCCAAAGTCTTGAAACAAGTATTAACAAAGCTTAAATATAAGGCTTCATAAAAAACCTTAATAATTCTATTTTGTTGACACGATCAAATAATGCGATAGAGTATTATACAGTATGATTAGTTTAAATAGCTCTGTTAGTACTGTATGAAAATTAAGGTTTTAAACAATCAGTTCAAGTATTTAATTGATTTCCCAATACGATATAATACTTCGTCTAGTACAATCAGTTCAATCAAATTATATTCTTATCCCATACAATCAGTTGTAATTAATTATCATCCCATGTAGAGATCGGGTCATACAATATACTTGGTCTAATCATACATTACGATCGGATTGGAATAATAATCCAAATTTGTTCCCCTAATTAAAGGATTAGATTTGATGAGATTTAGTTATATCGTACAATACGATACCTATCATACATTATGATTAGTACAAATTTTGAATTTAAAAATATTATCTAATATGTGATTGGCAGTAAAGATTATGATTTCTACAGATCATCTTATATGATTTTGATTATACAGTATGATGATAAAAAAAATATTAATAATGCTAATTAGGCATTCTAATTTTTTTTTAATAGCTGATTGTATAGTATGATTTAGATCATATAGTATGATTAGTTCAAAAAATTACACTTCTAATTTTCTTACTCCCCTAAGTGTATGTATGCATGAGCACCAAGTTTAGCATCCATTAAATACAAGACTTTGACTCAAAAATTATAGAATTAAATAGAAGTAAAAGTATAGACTCTTAAAGAAACTTAAATCTATTTTACCTAGTCTTAAGTTGATTACTTTGCACGATGTACGATAAGCCTGAAATGTTAGTGCACAAGAATAAATATCTAATAATAAAAATTACAATAGATGACATAAAAGACAACCAAATAATGTTTGTTATTATCAAAATCACAAGTCCTAGGTTAAAATTTGCAATAATTATTGATATTCTAATTCCTGGTACATTAAGTTGGTTGTGCACAGAGGTTTTGATGAGTAAATGTATTTTCTTTTTAATTTAGTTATTATTTTTAATTACTTCTAACTTTTAAATTTAATCAATATCTTGAATGTTTATAATTTTAATAAATATTAGATTTAATTTGGAAATTAATGCAATTAAGTTTATATTTTTTAATTTTTTTTGGTTTTTATGACTTTAACAAATTCAGCTAATCAATTGTATTTATTTAATTGAGTAATTTGGGGATTTTTTGTTTATGCCTCAAATCAACAAAAAACCTAAAATCTTTCCTAAATGTCACAAAAAATTTTTAAGATGACTACGAGCAATTAAAATGATTTAGGAACTTTATTTTTTTAATTATTTTATTTAATTAATTATTAAATTTTCTTGATTCTTTATTTAATTTTCATTTTTTAAGAACTTGTTGGGAATTTTAATTTTCTCAAGAAAGAGCATTTAATTTGTGATTAAAGGAAATTTACTTTATATTTTTAAGATTTAATTTGAATTTTTTTATAATTATAGAAAATTTTATATCAATTACGTGAAGTAAACTTAGGTTCCCTAGTTAATAGACCTAATGACCTTCAATTTTCTTAAAATTTAAACCTTAGATTCACCTAAATTAGAGTTCTTGAAGGCCATTTGAGCCCTCCTAAGATTTTAAATAATTCTCAAAATAAATGCATTTATACATTTTAGAATTTATTTTTGGAAAACTAGACTTAAGAGGGAGTTGAAATCAGTGGCCTTCAAACCCTTAATAGATGAACAATCAATAAAAAAAAACTAGTCCCTAATTTCCATTTGATTCGCATGCATAAAAATTCAAAGTATTAGGTTATTTCTTGACCTATGAACTTAGGTCATTTAGTTAAAGCATTTAATGGTTTATAATTAACATGAGAATTTATGGAGATGTGTAAAAAATCTCCAGGAATCATACATATAGATTTTAAATAATGGTGAAGTATATTTACAATGTAATTTTAATAATACCCCAAAGGGTATTCTTGAAATTACTTCTTAGTTTGTTAGGATTTAAGATGATAAACCATCAATCATTTGTAGATCTTCTCAAGAAAAATTCAATGAGCCTATGAACACCTAATTTGGTCGAGTGAGTAAGGAGATATTAAATTTCAAAGATTGCATAATTTTCAATCTGAATTTTAATTAACTAATTAAATAGTCAGCCTGACTTTACACTCAGTGTTGTTTGATTGGTCTGTCAATGATTTCTGTACTAACGATTTCTTGCAACTTTAACCATGATCATATGGTCCAACATTAGATAGTCATGATTTAAATGGGATAAACGAGGTATAATCAGATCTAGTGATCAAAATCAATGGTTAAAATTTCAACTCCAACATCCCACTTATTTTGTTTTCTTTAAGCCTATTGTAGTAAGATCTAAGCAATTGGCTCCGTAAATCTTGCTAAATTTTCTCTAAGAGCTTCTTCTAACTATGAACCTTCAATCCAATGATCAGATCCTGTTAGATTTTAAGTTCACTTCACACTTGACCAAACACGAAAGAGTTGTGGATCAAGATTGAAGGAATGCCTCAGGGAGAGCTCAATTGGATCATGAAATGCTTGGGTTGTATTCAACTGACCCTAGGGAGCAATCTTCTTTTAGATTGTGGCACTAGAGATCTACTAGAATGGAATTAGAGTTTTGGCCAGAGAGACTTCACCAATGCTCACTTCAACTCACCAGAGAAGATGACAGAAGGGGTTAGGGAGTTGGGGATTTATTCCTAGAGCATTAGAGAAGCTTTTTGAATTAAAGAATTTGGTTATTCCAAGTGGATCCCAGGGTTTTGTCACTTAAGGTTGGCTCCTAGGGACCCAATGGCAAGGATTCAATTTTTCTTTGCCATGCTTAGATAAATAAATTTAAATTTGATTTGGTTTATGTTTAGTTTGGTAAAGTTAGGTCGCTTTGGTCAACCATGTTTGACCACGGGTTCAAGTAAGGTCTAACACATTCTAAATGACATTTGGAACTTATTCAAAGAGATCTCAAGGCTTGTTATGGTCTCCTACCATGATATGCATGTTTAGAGGGTGAGGGTTCCTTTGGCCAAACTAGTTTGACTTAGTCAAGTAAGCTTAACCAAGGATTAGGTTTTAGTCCAACCCACTCTAAATTAGATTTGGAGTTTTTTAGGATAGGTTTCAGGATTTGGTTTGATTGAGCCATGTTGAAGTTTATGAAAATATTTAATTTTGGAGGTTTAGGGTTTATGCATCTTCTTGGTCAACTATGGTCCACCAAGAGATCAAGGAGGTTTGAAAAAATATGGTAATGATTATGAACCTATTCAATGGTTTTAGTAAAGCTTCCTAGGTGATTATCCATATGATCTAAGGTCTAGTGGCATGAACTTTAAATATTTGAAGGTTTTGGAGAATGCCTTGGATTTTAGGTTTTAGATTGTTATGAATGCCTCAAAAATGATTTGGAAGACTCTTGGTACATGCATAATCAATTCACATCAGACAGCATATAATTCCAAGGTTATTTTATTAGGTTTTGGATCAATAAAACAATTCTTCTAAAACATACAAAACTCCAAAGAGTTTTGAGTTTTGATTTTGAATTTTAGGTTTTGGATTTGTGATTTGATTTGGAATTTGAATTTGGATTGATTTAAGATTGTAGTTTTAACCTCACCAAAAGTGATGTTAACATTATCATTTCGTCAATTAATTCATAGGCTTAGTTAATAAAGATTTTCTTAATATTGCATTAATGTATGACCTAAGGGATCCTACCAACCCATTCTAGGAAGTTTGAATCACCGACCAATCAAGTAAAGCAGGAGAAGGACATTTTCTAAGCATTTCCATAAATGGCTCCCAAAGATTGATCTCCTTTAAAATGGAAAAAACTTATGATAACATTCCTAAGATTGGTAGTTTTGGAAGATGGGAAACACTATTCCAAGTGGTTATATAGCCCAAGGGTAAGGAATTTGACCATATCTTAGCTTTTTCCCTCAGAGAAAATAGAAATAAGCAAAGCCTCATAGCATCATTGTTGACACCCTTATACTTGAATGTTGCATTGGGTTCTAAAAAGCTTGCTAAGTGTGGTTGGGATCCTTAACAAGAGTTCCACAATATCAAAATTTTGAACTATCTGAATTATGGTAGGTTTTAGCTCAAAGTTATTTGCTTTCATAATAGGTCTATTGATACTCTGATGAATTTCATCTACTACAGAATTGACATACTCCCTAAAAGGTCTAAGGTTATCCTGATCTTAAAATAGTTTAGCCATACCTAAAGTTAAATCTTTTTAGATTTTGAAATTTTTGTAAGGGTCATCCCAATCTCTAAATCAAATAACAATGACACTTTACTAGATCTATTTCACATACACCAATAATAAAAGAATTAAATGGATGAAAAATGATAAAACAATTGGTAGTAAAAAAAAATTTCTTTTATTTTTCAAATTTTATCTAAATTAAATAATAATAAACAAACAAAAAATACAAGTATGATTGAATATGCATCTCTTTAAAAAAAATAGAATAATTTAGAATACGCACATTACTTCCCCAGCATTGGCACCAAAAACTTGATGGGCATGGGTGTAAGTGTTATTACTTAGATGCTTGAATGATATGTGTTGGGTAGAAATATGCTTAAGTTTTCTATGATATGAAGTACCAACTAAATATGTAAGTGCACATGTTGATCAAATAATAAAGTGATATGACAGAATATTGATTCCACGAGGAAGTGTTCTACTATAATACAAATTTTCTAGCATTATCTACTCTAGCTATAATGTTTATCCTACTAATAAAAAATAATGGTTTTAGTTTCTATCTCTAATTAAATATGTAGTAGAAAAGAAAAATACCAGATGATTAATAGTTTTAGAATAATGAACATGAACTGCCTAAGTTTTCATAAGTAAACTTTTCTATGTTTGATGTGGATCAAAGCATATGCTTCCTTAGATCTCTATCGAGCTTGTCTGGATGTGAATGGAGGTTTATGGCCTTTCTAAAATCGGTATATCTCCATTGAACCTAGAACACTTAGCATCCTATATTTAGGCATGAAAGACTTCTATTTATATTCTCTAATTTTTCAAATATTCCTCCATCAAGGCAATATATCACACTAAATTTTAACTACACACATGGCCATTATATGCATTAAATTAAGAATGGGAGATATTGAAATCATTCATTAATTCATTAATGAATAAGAGTCTACATCTATACTAATAAAGGATTCACACCCTTATCCCAGAACTTGAGAATAAGACAGCCATAAAATTAAAATGTAATAACACATAAATCATTAACTACATAAAAGAAAAAGAACATGAGTCAAAGTGAAATAAATATCACTTGAATATTATAAGTTTACTCTCCATACACCTTCCTTACTGCAAAAGTGTACTTTCACATAATGAGATAGGCTAATGTTATCGAAATGATGTATATTTCTCTCCCCTAGCCTCCCTTAGATTTAACTCTAAGGGGCATTACACTTAAGAAATCAAGAACTATAAGACTATGATTGTTCCCCTTTTAAATGACAAAAGACTTTACTAGAATGAATTAAAAAACTTTTTATACTAGTACAAAGAAGGACTCAGGTGCAACAGGTTAGTATTATTGTGTTATAAAATGAACTAACACCCCATACTGATAGGCTCATCAGGTGGGTCTATGAGCTAAACCGATGTAGATTTTGAATGAGTAGGTGTGGCTACTCATTTTGGCAACTACACCATAGTGTTGTTAAAAATGTTGAGTACTATGACACTTGAATTTGTAATTTAGTGTTACAGTGTTGTACAGTTTAGTACATAATAATGACACTCTTCTTCATCTTTTTTTTTTTTTTTTGAGAAAATGCTTGTAGCAATTTTATTAATAAGTCAAATTACAAGCAACACTTGTCACATTCCTCCTTCAACACATTAAGAAACGTAGGATGAACCTTATTACCTTCTAATCTATCCCAAATAAAATCAAAAGAAGAAGCAATGTTAGCACAACAATCTGCTAACTTATTTCAATCCCTATTAACAACTTGAATAATAAGTTGATTAAAGTTTCTCAAAAAGAAAAAATCATCTTGACTCAAGCCGGCCTCCATGCAAACTTATTGTTTTAACAATTTTTGCACATACTTCATGACAATGTAATTGTCTCCTTCAATGATAATTCCCCTTGCTTCAAACATACAATCTTGAACAATATTCCTTAAATACTTGATGGCTTCCAACTCCAAAACTGAACAATCCCAACGCAAGCATTTCAAACCAAATGCAAATAGAAATCTCCCTTTACAATCCCTAACCACTCCACCTATTCCAGCTTTGTAAGACTTTTGGAGAGAGGCATCAACATTAATTTTAATCCAATCGGTTGGAGGGGGATTCCAAGTTGGAGAGTATAGCCTAAGCTGATTAGAATCCCAGTTGACTGAAATTAGATTATATGGAAATGAAGAGGACGCAAGACTGATTGCATTGGCTGCTAGAACGTTAATTCCTTCTTCCTTAACTTCATGTACTAACTTGTTTCTACTTTTCCAAGTCATGAACACCATTGAACAATATAAATTTCCTTTGAATCGATTGGATTTAGACCAATAGGCTAACTCATTATGGCAGTTTTCCAGATTAATAAAAATTGGAATATTGAATCCCCATTCATTAAGCTTATGAATAGCCTTATGAAGATACTTGCACTGGATAGCTATATGCTCTGAATTTTCCACTTCATCACATCCTCGGGGGCACCCATTAAAGTTGATTAGTCTTGTAAACATCAAAAAGTCATTAGATGGGATTGAATTGGGCTCCAATCTCCACCAAAAAAGCTCTACTATAGGCCACAATTTTGACTTTCTCAACCATTTCCAGTTTTTGTCTTCCTCTTCAAATCTGTTGTTGTAATCTGATATCATCGATGCTAATGACTTCCCTGTCAGCTTAAATAACAATTTTCTTTCATCATAAAGCAAAGCTTTATAGATCGGCACTGTCTTTATCAACTCTACGAGTTCTGTCCCGAAAACTTGTTGCAGGTTCAATACATTCCAGCTGTCTTCTCGAATGAAAAAATCCAATCCATCTTGATCTTCTCGTAAATCTGCCACAAAATTTGGCCACCGATCAATGCTTTTGTCTAGAATCCAGATATCCTTGGTTGTATTGATGCTCTTACCATCTGATATTCTCCATCTCAACATTTGTTGCAGAAATCTAGCTCCATTGATAATCACCTTCCAAGTTTCTGATTTCATCTTACTTCCTTCATACTTCCAGAATTCGTTCCCATATTTTGCTAATAAAATTCTATTGAGCATAGAAGAAGGATTGCATAGCAAACCCCAAGCAAATCTCGCCCTCCAAAATCCACTTTTATCAACAGCTGAAACAACTCCTTGGCCACCCAATATTTTCTTCCTGCAAAGTTTTTCCCAACTAACATAATGCAGCCCTTTGCTTTTATCCTGTTTGTTCCAAAGAAAATCCCTACTCAACTTATCAAGCTTGCTCAACACTCCCAAAGGGACCACAGTATGAGTAGATAAAAAAATGGGAAGCATTAAAAGAGAAGATTTAACGAGAAGAAGCTTTCCAGATAGCGAAAGAGATCTATTACCCCAAGTGCTCAGCTTATCAACAGCTTTTTCAATCAGACCTTGAAAATCAGCAACAAGCATCCTTCTCAACGCCATTTTAATTCCCAAATAGTCCAGCTCCTTGACAACTTTAATTCCCAACAATTTGGATAGAACTTTTGCTCTACTCCTTCCCACCGATTTCCCAAGTAGTAATGAAGATTTCTGCACATTTACCATCTGCCCTGTCCAACTACTATAGTCTTTAATGATCTTCATGATTTTCTTTGCACATCTTTTGTTAGCTTCTGAAAAAATGATTACATCATCTGCATACTATAAATGAGAAACCCTTTCGGCTGTAGGAGCAATTTTGATGCCAATCCTTTTACCTTTTTGATTGAAAGCTTCTGTTAACAGTTGCGAACATAAGATGAACAAAAAGGGAGATAATGGGAACCCTTGCCTGAATCCACAACTAGCATGAATCTAATTTGTGTTAGAGCCATTAATTAAAATAGAATACTTTGTATCCATCACACATTGCATTAGATAATTTGAGAACTTCGACGGGAACCCAAAATTCTTTAAAACTTGCTTTAAAGTCTCCCATCCCATACAATCATAAGCCTGCTCCATATCAACTTTGATGGCCATTAACCCCTTTTTTGCTTTAGAATATCTAAACTTACTAATTACTTTTTTGGTTAGTACAATGTTATCAAACATTGTTCTCCCTTTAACAAAAGCAACTTGGTTTTCAGATACCAACTTGGGAATAAAGCCAACTAATCTATTTAACATCAATTTCGCCACAAGTTTATAAATAGACTTACATAAACTAATCGGTCTATAGTTGGAAGGACTCAAAGGATTCTTAAGTTTTGGAATTAGAACCACTGATGTTTCTTTCCAATCTTCACACATTATTCCTGTATTTAAAAATTGGCTCATAGCCCTCCACACATCCTTCTTGATGATATTCCAATAAAATTTTATAAACGTGTATGATATACCATCTAAGCTAGGGGAGATGTTACCTTCCAACTGATGGACCACCGATTCCAGCTCCATCACTGTGAAATCAGCCAATAGCACTTTATGATCATCATCTCCAAGAACTCCATGGAACTTCGGCCATCCAGAAAGACTGCACTTAGAATGCCTCCACTTACCATTAAAGTAAGCAAATAATACTTCTTCTATTTTTTCCTGCTCTTCAACCAAAGAACCATCAGCATCCTTGATTTTACGAATAAGGTTGAAATTTCTCCTTGTCGTGGCTACATTGTGAAAGTACCTTGAATTGGAATCACTTTCCTTCATCCACCTATCTTTAGCTCTTTGTCTCCACCACGAACTAAGCTTTCCCAAAGTAGAATTTAATTCCATAACCTTAGATTTAAGCAAACAAATTTTATCATCCGACAAACCCCCAAGATTTGCTTCTTCTTCTTGCAACAGAAGGATATCTTTCTTCAGTTTTTCCTTTAAGCTGTTAAGGTTTGAATGCTTAGCTTTACTCCAAAAGAAAAGTGCCTTCAAAACTCTCTTAAACTTCAAGTTCAGTACATGTACATCATCTCCACCAACTAGTTTTGACCAAGATTTAGCCACGATTGAAGTAGATGCTGGAAAGGAAACCCATATTTCTTCAAACTTCTGAAATTTATTCCTCTTAAAACCCGAAGCAAATACTTTTAGCACTATTGGACAATGGTCTGAAACAATTCTACCATAATGCCTAACGACTGCAGGTTGTATAGCTGATAAAGACACTGAATTAAGGAGACAACGATCCAATCTTCTCATGATACGTGCTCCTCCTTTCTTATTATTACACCAAGATAATTTAGGGCCAATCACTCTAATATCATGGAAATCACAATTATTCATTAATAACTTCATATCTTGAGGGCCTTGTGAAAATACAAACCTCTTCCCACCTCTCTTTTCTTCCTGAGAAAGAACACAGTTAAAATCACCTCCCATAATAAATGGAAGATGTGTATCTGAAAAGATTCTAAGGTCTCCCACAAGAGTCTTCTCTTGTATATATCTTTACTCCCATACATGGAAGCCAGCAACCATTGCCCACGGCCAGGATTTTTGAACTTCCCCACTACCACTTGTTGTGAGGCATGACTAACCCAAAAATCTCCATAACTTCGATTCCAACAAATAAGAATACCCCCAAAAAGACCTTCAGCTGGCACATTGAAGAAATCCCAGTCTTTCCCAATCAGAATGTCAATCTCTTTCCTATCAACAGTAGAAATCTTCGTTTCTACTAACCCAACAAAGAATATACCAAACTCCTTCACAAATTCTCTAAGATAACGAGAGGCCTCTATTTTCCTTGCCCCTCGGCAATTCCAAAACACAATTGACATCATTTATGATTAAGAATGGGATTTCTCCCATTCTTATTCAACTTGCCAGCTCCTTCTATCCTTTTTTGAGATAAAATATTATCCTTACCTAAGGATTTTAGTTCTTTACGTAGTTTCACTCTTGCCTTTATAAAATCAGATTCACCCTTAACCTCTGAATCAATTGATTTTCTATTTTCCCTCAGCAGATTACTTTCTGTAATGACTTCTCCCTTAGCAATCATCACAGAGTTTACTTCAGCATCTTCTAAGTCAGCATCTAAAATATTAAATCTTTTCTTCATTCCCAAAATAACACAATCCTGTGGATGCAACCTTACACCTCCCATACTAGCAGCTACAGGTTCCATAGCTTGGAGGCCTCCCTCCATAGATTTCACTTCAATGACCCCCTCATTTAACAAATTTTTCCCAGCTGTTGTTTGCATACCATCCGCCACTTCCATAAATTCCATACCAATAAGAGCTTTCTCATTAACAGATTTACTTTCCTCTGGTTGAGCAAAATCTTTTCTAGATTTTTTAACCACACCTGTAATATGATTCTCAGACTTGCCCTTATTAATGTAAGCATTGTTAGATTTAGGAACAATCTTCCTCCTTCTCATATTCTTAACCAATATCTAAGGACCAAGAGTATTTTCATTCTTGTCTTCCAACTGCATATTCTGAGTATCCTTCTCCATTGTTGAATTGGAAGGACATCCCTCAAAGGAAATAGCCTTCCCCACTCTGCAAACTTCCATTAGATGACCAAATTTACCACACTTAAAATAAAAGGTAGACACTTTTTCGTATTCAACCTTCTCGAAGAATCGACCACAAGATCCTTCCACCCAAACTCCTGTAGGGAATTGTTTATCCAGATCCATATGAACACAAACTCTCGCATACTCCCTTTTGCTCCATTGAAACATATTTCCATCTATCCATAAAGGTTGACCAACCATTGAAGCAATTGTAGCCACATTATCCACATCCCAACACATGAAGGGAAGATGTTAAAATCTAACCCAAATAGGAGCAGTAAACCCCTTCAATGAAGAAGGAGAGAAGAATGGTGACCATATATCTATTCCAACTATTTTTTCATTGACATACCAATGCCCTCCCTCCAAGACCTTATCCACTGCTTCAGATTCAAAAAAAGAACACAGAATCCAACCTAAGCCAAGAGAAGTTAGATGAAACTTCCCAATAGCATTCCATTGGCGTCGGAGTTCTATAGCAATCAGACTAATAGACACATTCCTCCCAAAAACCTTCACTACCACTAAATTTTTAAGCTTTTCAGAATTGGTCAGAATATTTGATTCATTGAGTTTAATAGCCTTCCCATCTTCAGTAACACAAGAATCATCTTGACAAAAATTCACCTTGATATTGGGTCTCCTAACCCAAGGAATGAAATTCTGAACATTTCCCTTTTCTTTCTCCACTTCTGCATTCATACGAACATCTGGAGTGTTCTCCAATAGTTTCTTAGAATAAGAAATCCCTTCCTTCACCAACCGAGAACTAGGATCCTCAATCACTGAATCCACAATGGAGGCATTCGAAGCAATGACTTTCTCAGTACTGGATGGAGCCGACTTACTCAAAGTATCAAAATTTTTGTTTACCGAAATTATGGCATTTGTATTTATCTTACTGTCATGGACAGGGATTGCATTTGAATTGCCAAAACGGTTTACAAAAATCATCATACCCAAAGATCAAGCCCCTTGATCAAGATGTTTTTGCAGAAAAAAGTCATTCGAACGCACATCATCAGGAGTTTTACAACCATCATAAACAGATACATTCTTACATTTACCTTCAACATAGATTACCTTATCCTTATGTAAATTCCCGTTGTTAGAGATAACTAATTCGCCTCTAGCTCTGCGAAGATGATCACCCTCATACAAACGTTCCAATTTGGACGGAGAGCGATTATTATTCAAATTAAGACCACCCATATCCGTGTCCTGCATCGTCAACGGCAGAGATGGCTGATGGCAATCCGCCACCATTAGAAACTCTGCCGAAAAGAAGAAACTGCCAAGCAAAAAATTTGAATTTTCTCCCTTTCTCTCTCTAGAATCACGCACTCTCTCTCGCTCTAGAATCCCGCACTCTCACCAAGATCAATTGGTTAGTTTTAATGTGACCATGACACTCTTCTTAATCTATGACATTTTATTTGTTAAAACATTTTTCAAATTTTTATTCTTAAGAATTAAGAAATTTTATTCATACATGGGACAACACATCAGAGTGCATAGACAAATTTAACTATAATAAAGAAAAATTAATTAATGTAGTGGCTATATTGGGTATGCTCCAGTGTAAGATTTTTCTCCATGCTCGATGCTAACCTACACATCCAATTGAGGTACTCCATGATGTATTGAGCAATCTAGTAAAATCTCTTCTACTTTGTGTAACTAACACTTGTAAATCAAATTATGTTGAGGCCACATGGTTTTAAATAGGTACCATTGGCTCCTTCAATAAGGAAACCTCTTCTCTCACTAATATATTTCCTATGATAGTAGCCTCCTTTTCAATTATACAAAGCTCACCTACTCCCTTGGAATTGAGTGATGACTCTAGAATTACCAAACTTCCTAAAAATTTGACCAGAAAAGATTGCCCAAAAGGAAGGGCATAATCAGTAAAGAAAGTGTAGGGGCAAGAGGCTAACGACTTCTCAAGTGCCTTAGTAGTCCCCCGATCTTTTACAACCACTCTTAATAGGATATCCCTATTATAGAAATATTAAACATATTCTTCAATTCTATTAAGTTTATTCTTATTTTTTAACTACTATTTTCTTCGTTACCATTGGAACTATAAGTAGAGTCATCATAAAAAATGGATAATATAAACACAAAATCTTTCTTGATTACATTTTGAGTCCAAGAAAAGACAAAATAGAAATCATACAGTGCAAGCGATACAAGGGATTTAGGTCACCCCTCCATAGAGATTACAACTTTACTTTTTATATCTCTACTTTTAATTTGACTATCCTCCTTTAAAACTATGGAAGATTGGTAGGCTTTAATCTCCTTAGTCTCTTTATCGAGAATTATTTTATGGAATTCTTCCTCAGGATCTACCTGATCAACTTTAATGACACTCTATGCTCCTTGGGATACCAGATTTGATGAAGATTATAGTTTAATTAGAATATTTCTATAGGATTGGGATAAAATAACATCACAACTATCATCAAATTTTGTAAATAAAGAGGGTACATATGGCTCACCAATCATGCATTTAGTAGATACCTTGCCTAAATCTACTAAAAACTCTTTGGGTATCATAACAACCCCATATTTAATATTTATCTTAAGCCCACTCCTTGAAGGTTATACAATTTTTGAGCTCATCGCCTAACATAGAGTAATATGAGAAATAATTAGGTTAAATCGGTTTATTTGCTTCTTCTAGCCTCAAAGGTTAAAGAAGTTTGAACTCAAACTTCTTCAAGAATTTCTTTTCCAAGACCTTCTGAGGTTTTAAATTCTTTAACTTCTAGTGAAGACAAGTCTTTTATGAATGATAATTGAAAAACTTCCTCTTGGAGATTAGAGGTTTACCTCAATAAATTCACAAATCTATTTTTGGTAAACCATTTTAAGAAGGCTACCGGACAAAGTAAATTCTTTAGAAGGATCTCTTTAATAAAAGTCTATTGCTTCCCCCCAACATTACAATAACTTTCTCTAAAATATGCAAGATGTTATTTTTTCTATTACTTGTGCCATCAAAATTTTCAAATATGGGCTGCATGAATCCTTTAGGATATATGACCAACTCATCCATCTTCTTTTCCATTTTGGAGATTTGATCATCTTTCTAATTTAATATTCCTAATAGATTGTAGGTTAAGTCTAGTGTATCACCCTCCTCAACAAACACATCTAAGAGATTTTCTTTACCTATACTTTTTTATTTTTGAGTGGATGCCTGGGTATCTACTATTTAAACAATCTAAAACATTTCCTCATGATATAACATGGTGGCCATTTCCACGACCTCTTTTTTATCTATCCATTCAATTCTCTCTTTAAGTTCATTCATCATATATTTAATATATCTTCTTACCAAGTTGTATGGGTCAATACAGGTGCATTTTTCATCTAATACAAACTCCATAGGAGCTTTAACTTTCCTTCTCCTTGATTCCTTAATTGCATGATCTTTAGATGTGATAGTATAGTTAAAGTGCCTACCATCTTTGGTCACTGATTATTCTTCTTATTAGATATCGACGTTGGCTGATTTATAGGTTTTAGCTTGTTCATGTTAGGAAAAGAAGATTATTGACTACCCTTAAAGTAGTTTTGATCAACTCTTAGGGTTTATGGATCAAAGAGTGATGGGAGAATTTTACTAGATTATTGTCTAAAGAAATAGAAGCAGGTGAGGGTGAAGAAGTGTAACCTTAATGAGTTGAACACCCAAATTCAATAAAACTTGCAAGAAATTATTTATTCTAATGACTAGTTGACACTACTCGTTCATTGATTCTCAAAAACCACTTTGATTTTATATAAGGACCTACAGTAACCACAGGATTAGGTATTTTTCCTCCTTAAAAGCTACTCTTCTCCTAACAAAAATAGAAGCTACATTTTTTAGTACCTGTTAATCTATCTTTTTGATGATCAAAACCATCAAGCTTTTCAAAAACTTTAATTTATACTACCTAAAGTTAGTTTTGTAATCCTTAACCAATCCTATTAGCAAAGAATTATCAAGCTTTTTAAAAAATTTAATTTAGACTGCCCAAAGCTAGTTTTGCAATCTTGAACTAATACTTTTAGCAAAGACTTATAGTTTCTTTTTTATTCAAATAAGGAAGGGTCAACTGGCTCTTTACAACATTTAGCGGGTGGAGAATTATTGATTGTAATGACACTCTTCTTCATCTATAAAAAACAGAGAATGGAAATGAATTCCACCAAGTAGCTACTATTTTTATTATAGTATTTCTCTTTTCTTCTATCAGTTTAGCCTTCTTATTTTTTTTCCTCATATGGAAGTTCTTATTTTAACATTGAGATTTATTCATCTCATTTGTAGTAGAAGATTAACCAACCTCCAATGTACTGAATATTGGGACTTTCGACTAAGCAACTAATTCATACTATGACTATAGATTTATGGAAGGTCAGGCAAGAGGGTATAGACTGTAGCAATACTATGACATAGCCCAATATTATGGGCTGAGATGCTAGTTCTTTTGTAAGAGATGTTGCTCCTATCTCTTTAATATTATAGGGATTTTGTTAGTTGTGTATGAAGTATAAATAGTTTTCATATCAAAATTTTTTAGGGCTAGCCATCTATTTTGAGTACAAAATAGAAAGTGAGTGTGAATTAAGTGTGAACAGTGATCGTACTTATGGGAGATAAATTTGAAAAGTATTTATTATTTGTAATTGGTTATAAAAGCTATTATGGGTGATATTTTTTCCAGTTAAACTCTTATAACTTGTTTTAGTATATATAATGAATTCATTTTTGTGTGAAAACATTTATATGTCTAGCTTATTCCTTAGTTTAGGATTTATGATCTCAAAGGTGTATGTTTTCTTTAAGTTCCCTCTAGCACATACAATAATTTTATGTAATTTATAGTCATGCTTGATCGTAATTTAATTCATACAGTGGCTATATTTGAATTTAGAACTTAGTGTGATTCCTTACCTTGATGGATTAATAATTGAACAATTAGGAGGATTAAAACAAAAAACTTTCATACCTAGACATATGATGAAAAGGATTTTGGATTCTAAGGAGGTACAATCACTATAGTAAGGAGAGAAGTTTACTTTACACCATTACAAGCTCGACAGAGACCTAAAGGTGCTTATGCTTTGATTCATAACTTATCTTAAAAGAGTCAACTTAGAAAAGCCCTAAAACATTTATAATTATAAGTTTAGAATAATTATCTTTTATTAAATTTTAGCAATTGTAGTCGTTTATTAAAAATTAATTTCAACATGATTTAGTAGGATACATTTTGTTATTTTAAGTAGATAGTGTTAACGGAATTTATAGGATATAAATTTCCTTGTCATATTGACACTGTTCTTTTAGCTTTATTACTTGATTGACACATACACTTGCAAAAAAAAAAAAAAAAGCTCCCACCAAGTTTTGGAGCTATTGCCGGCGATAATTTTCATATATTACTCTTTTTTTTATATTACTTAATAAGTAGTATAGTTATTTTTACTTTTATATTTTTATTATCTAGTGCTATTGTAAGTGTTATTATTTATTTATTTATTATTATTGAGTGTTTTAAATGTTTCATGAAAATGGTTTTGGCTTTAATTTCATTTGGCATTTGTGTTTTGTTATTGTGCTTGCTTAGTAGACCAAATAAGGGACCCATATTGTTATTATGCAAGCTTAGTAGAATGGATCGCTAAAAAAATTAGAAAAACCAAAAAGACTCAACCTATAAAGATGGTTGAACCAGATAAGGATCATGACTAAAATAGACCACTAAGGGAGTATACCAATCCCTTAGCAGACGGAATTCATCAGAGTATCTATAAGCTAACAATTCAAGACAATAATTTTCAAAAGAAATTTTTTATCATCCAAATAGTTCAAAACTCACAGTTCAGGGGAACTCCTATCGATGATCTCAACTTGCTTATAGTTATTGTTTTGGAGAGATGTGCAATTTTCAGGTATAATAGAGTCTCTGATGATGGAATTAGACTTCATTTATTTCCCTTTTTTCTATTAGATAAGGCAAATATGTGGTTGAATTTTTTATCACTAGGTTCTATAACAACTTGGAATGATCTTGCCCACAAATTTTTAACTAAGCATTTTTCTCCATTGAAGATTGATAAGTTTAGGAATGACATCATTTCATTTAAAAAAAGTTGGTAAAGATTTAAGGATATGCTCAGATAATGCCCTCACCATGCTTAGTTTGACTAGTTGATTATCCAAACTTTCTATAATAGACTAGTAGGATAAATTAGTTCCATTTTTGATGTGGCAACTAGTCTTTTGATCAGTCTTATTACTTAATCAAGGATATGGAAATAAATAATTTTTAATGAACTTTAGAGAGGGTGATCCTTATATGCCTTCCATACTATAAATCTTGGTGATGAATTGGCTGTTATTTTACCTCAATCTTCTTGAAGAATTGTAAATATAATGCATCATTCTTCTCTTTAGGTATGTTAAGGACAAAAACATCCAATCCAGGTTGTTCTGATAGCTCGAAAGGGACATGTAAAGAACATAATAAGGACCAAGCCTACCATACTTACGTAGTTCCAATGGAGAGTAGAATAAAAGCAATAATAAACCTACAACATTTAAAGTTATAATCTCTATGGATGAGGGACTTATAGACCTTGTGCTCCTTATTATGTATAACTTTTATTTTATCCCACATGGGACTAAAATATAACGAAGAAAGATTATGTGTATATCCTGACTATAATTGATGATGATATTGTGAGCAATTTAAATACAATAATTGAAAATCATTATCAAGGAACATATATAAACTTAAATGAATTGAATGAATCTCTTCAATATTTCTCTTACGGTGATACCTCTATCACATTCAAGGTGTTCATATAAGTATTAAAATTTAGATTTTTAAATCTAATAGCACACTATATAAAAAAATAGAACTAATGATCAAAAAATAGATATTGTTACTACTTCTTAACTTGTAAAGGTAATACAATTAAATCATAGTGGTAAAGTTTTATAGCCATAAGCATCTGTTGTATATAAAGGAAAGCATGTTGTATATAATCATAAAACTTCAACCCCATCTCGTCTTATATTGTCTCAAGATATAATTAACTAAGAGAAGCCTAAAGTAGACAATATTGTATCATCTTAACTTAAAGAATATCCTATGATATTGAGTATTTATGATGCTCTGGTCTTATCCAAGAAATGAGGGATGCATTAATCAATGCTTTACTCAATCCAGAGATTTGTATGGCTTAGTTAGTATCAGTACAACTAGAAGATACCTATATTTAAAGGAGGTTCCAAGAGTAATATTATGAGATGAAAACTTATTTATTGGGAATCAACAACTATAATCGTCTGTTACATATCTCAGTAAAAATGGACCACTTCAAGCTGTCACATGTTTGTATTTATCTAGATTCATTAGTTAATATTATGGCTATTAAAACTTTTCCCTACCTTTGGGTGGTACTCACAAACTTAGTTTTAATAAAAATAATGCTTTTAGGATTAAAAATAAAGGTAAGAGGGCTTGGGCTATATAAACTTCCTACTACAGATAGATGAATAAAAAACAAAGCAAAGTTTCTTTTATAGTTTTGGAGGCTTTTTTTAATGCTCTCCTGAATAGACACTAGCTTCATGAATATATAATGGTGTCTTCCTCTCTCCATTAGTGTATTAAATACTCTCACAACCGTGTTAAACACTACATTAAATGGAGATCTACTATGATTCTCAAGTTAAGAAGTTGAATAATATGAAGATTATACTTATTATCTACCTGAAAAATGAAACAGTCTTCTCTAGAAACATAAAACCATCTGAAGAAAAGAAAAATAAAAAGGAAAAAGTAAATAAAGAAAAATAGAAAGAAGAGATTTTTGACATTGAACAAATTGTTTGCTCGCATCCTACCTCTCTTATACAAAGAGGTGGTAGAATGACACAATGAGCTAGTGGGAGAGATAGAGGCTGGAAAAATAAAAGAGTACAAAATTAAAAAAAAAAGTATGCACAATTCAAGATGCCTATAATGCATCTTCATTTGGAGACCATCTTGGAGGATAAATCATATGTGTTCAAGAAAAATAAACAAGCTAAAAAATATATGAATATGATTGAAAAGCTAATACTTAAAGTTTCTTTAGACATAACATAACAACCCTAAAATCTAAAAAATGATTAAAATATAAAAAATATGATATTATAAAATTTTTGAACTAGAGAACAACCCCCCAATGCTCAGCTCTCTAGAATTATTAAAATTAATTTGGTGCAACAACGCTATTGGCTGTATGATGGCACCATGTTTATTCACATGTAGCACTTCAACACTGGGTCATATGAGTGTCACGACATTGGGCACTAAAATGAGTTTGTATATATATTTAAATCTAAAACTAGCCATTTCACTCTACTTTCCCCCTCACTTCCATTGGTTATCAGTAAATGAAGGGAGAAGAAGGAAAAGGAAGGAGGAGAGAGGAAAGAGAAAAGGGCATTTAGCTGCTAGTTTGTTTCAATGCTTATATGAAAATTTTTCAAATCATTATAGATGACTTCTATCATACTTCTATTTTAAAGATTTTGATTTCTACCATTTGATTCCTCTAAAAATGATTTTAATTGTATTCCTCTTTATGTAGTGGACTTCCAACGTATAACTTTTAGTATAATATAGTACTAATTAGTTTGGTCATTTTGCTAGATGGCTTTATATTTTTATCAGTTACAATTATAAGTATTACATTTTGTATGATTTTCACTAAAATAGATATTTCAAAACTTTGATATAAATAAACTACTAATGCAAGCATTATAAATGAACAATGACAAGTGAATGAGTAATAATTAGATGTTATTATTTTTTTGCTAGTACTTGTACAATAACATATGTGTAAATAAGTAAAGGATGGTTACTAATTGAGGTTTTTTTTTTATATTGATTTATACCTATACAAGATGGAAGGCCAACAGGCTTTCCATTAAATACTATAATTTATTGTGTTATCCCATATCTATTCATGTGATTTGATGATTAGGAGTTATAAGGAGTTACTTACTATACTGACTTTATTTATTGAAAGGCAGCTAAAATTTATTTATTGATACTAATTTACCAATATTGATATTGATGCTAGAAAAATATCACTCAAGCCAGAACTCCTTACTTATTAAGTGTGACTAACTAGACATGCTTATAAAATATTAATTTACTATATTGATTCATTATTACTAACCTAATACTATACTAATTCACTATTATTATTGATTTACTATTATTGATCATGTGATTATAAAGCCAATTTGATATTGATACAAAATAATTAAACATCATGTATACACTCCTACATGAATCACGAATAGTATTCTTTGTATTGTTATAAATTTTTTAAAATTTCCATATAGACTTCTTCTTTACTAATTTAGACATGCCCACTTTTCTAATTTTTAGTATTTTCTATATTATTTGGATAGAAGTACAATGTTGTTGTTTTAAGAATGATTATTTACTGCTTCATTGATTTGACATTTATATTATACTATTCTTTTAAGCTTTATTATTACACCATGTGTTTTACTATTTTTGCATATATTAATAATTATATTGATTACAACTATTATGAATTGAATGATTATATACATACTATTTAATTTTCATACTTTGAGTTCAATAGTAGGATTCTAGTGACTTGTCAGAATTTTAAGCTCAACTATGTAGATTAATGATTTTAGGCCAGGGAAGAGTATCAAGACTGTGAGGCTGATCTGGATACAGGATTCTTCATGTTTTACTGTCATCTTGTCTTTAAGTTATTTTTTAAAAATCATGAATAGGAAGACATTATGTTGTATTTATATAACTCTAGTCTTTTGTATATGATTTTCAGTGTAATGAATATATATTTATATTGATGTTTTGAAATTGATTTACTTTTTATTTATAATTTATCTTTGAGAAAAATTAGTTAGCACTAGTTGTTTTTATTAAAAGAAAAAGGATATAACACTTTTTTAAAATTAGATCCTGGGTATGAGAAACTTGGAATCATAATATTATTATTGGAGGAATTGAATTGTTACTAGAGTTATAGGAATTAATTATGAATAAGGTAAGATGAAATATATTAAGGTGTATTATTTTTCGTTTAAAATTTCTTATATGTGTGAATTATTTAGATGAAACAAGATTGTGCATGTGAATAGTTGAGATGGATGCACTAAAGGAAAATATATTGGATGATCAATATAGTGTAGCTCTAGTATTATTACATAGTGTTATGTAGATGGATAATGTTATAGCATAAGTAATGGGAGATGTATAGAGCAAGTCATCTAGAAGTAAGTACAACAATGAGGATAAGTATTTATAGACATTTCATTAAATTGAAGCCCCGACTATTTAAAAGAGATGTGAAACCTCATGTTATAAAAGATTGGCTATTGAGAATAGAGAAGATCTTTGATAGTATGTAGTACCTGAACAATTGGGAGGTAATGTGAGGGATTTTTCTATTTAATGGTGAAGTAGAGAGATGGTGGGTAGGACAATAGTGAAAGAAATTCCAAGGAACACTAATGTAGAGATTACTTTCGAAGAGTTCACTATAGTGTTTAATGTGGTTAGTATCCCTCAGCCTAATGATAGATGCAAGAATCCTTTGTAAGATTAGAATAAATATGCAAGTTTGTGATACACTACGAAGCTAAATTTACTACACTATTTAGGTATGATCCTCATTTGATCCCCACTACTAAAGAAAAATGTTATAGATTTTTGCAAGGATTGAATAAGGAGTTGAGAAATTTGTTAGTGCCTTTATGGATTCACTCATTTTCTAAGTTGGTGGAAAGGCACATATTGACTGAGATGGATTTGTTAGTATCTGCATTTAGGTATGATGTAAGCTCTATGTATGATGAAAGTAGAAGGAGGACTAGAGATGAATTGATCAAGGATAGGGAAAGTGTTAGTGATAAGAGAAGCAAATCTGGTTATTCATGGTGGGGATTGATAGCATGTATGAGTAGCTAAGGTGATTATATCCATTGTGGAAGAATACATTTAGGTTAGTGCTACCACATAATAGGATAATGTTTTTGATGTGGATAGTAAGGACACAAGGTAGCTAATTATCCATAGAGAGGATCTGAAGAAAGAACTGAGTATGAACCACGATCTTCTATACAAGAAGGAAAGATGACTATAGGGCCAAGTTTATATAGTGAAAGATTAATGAACAGAGTTGATGATAATGTTATTAGTGACAGTTATAGGGAGTGACTGCATCAAGATCGACGGTACCTACTCTAGTGATGCAACAAGTCTACAACATGAAGTGCCTAGAAGACTGACTATAATTTGAGAGTTCAACATGAAAGAAAATTTATTTAGAAGAAGTGATTCGCATAGCATTGCAATGCAAGTCAAATGCCAAATGATGTGTGATTAATTGAACTCTATAACTATATGATAGAAATTAATTTTTGGTTTAATTTAGATTCATTGATAGGGTTTTGATTTGATTTTGATCTAATTTGAATTTTTGTTGTGCTAATTTATTTTAAATCAAAGAAATTTTGTACTAATTTTTGTTGCCTATATCCTTAGTGGAAATGTCATGGGTGACATTTTTCTAAGGTTGTTGATCGTAACAACCTGAAAATTTTGAAAATGAATTTAAGAAAATGAAAATCTAAAATTATAAACTAGAGTGCTGAGGAGTTGGGTAGCGTAGTGCCCGGCACTTAGCTCTTTTAATTTCTTGGATCTTAATTTAGTGTGGCCATGTGTTGCTGGGACACATGAGTATCATGTTTCCAGTCACTAAAATGAGTTTATATATATATATATATATATATATATATATATATATATATATATATATATATGTGTGTGTGTGTGTGTGTGTGTGAATGAGTAATGGGTTCTTATTACTTTTATGTTAGTGCTTATACTCTAATGTGAGTGATTCACATGATTTAAAGATTGGAAGTTATAGAGAGTTATTTTCTATTTTGACTAGCAATAGTGACGACTCCAATGAAAGCCACTTGATAGCAATACTAACTTACTTATACTTATACTGGAAAAACATCACGCAAGATAGAACTCCTTACTTCTTTAGTGTGTTTACTTGTACATGCATATAAGTTATTGATCTACTATGTTGATTCCATATTAATGAGCTATTATTATTGATTTATGATTACTATTACTGATTCACTTTTATTTTTGATTTATTATTATGCATGTGATTAATATACCAATTTGATACTCATACAGAATAACTAAAGATCATGTCTACACTCCTATACTATTCATGATTAGTATTCTCCATCTTGTTATAAATTTTTTATAGTTTTCATAGATACTTCCACTTTATTGATTATGAAACATCTAATTTACTCATTTATATAGTTTATTTACGATTTGGATATCATTGCTATGATGTTGGTTTAAGAATGATTGTTTACAATTTTACAAATTTGATATTTATATTGCACTATTTATCAAGCTTTACTATTACAATATGTGTTTTACATTTCTACATAGATTTATGATCATGTTGGTTGTTACCATTATGAATTAAATGATTACATGCATACAACTTCTTTTGTAAGATTTAAGTTTAGTAGTCAGATTCAAGTGATCTGTTAGGCTTTTAGGCTCAATATATATGGTTTAATGATTTTAGATCTAGAAAGAGGATCAGAATTATGAGACTGATCAAGATACAAGATTCTTCAAGTTTTACTATGATCATGGGTTTTAGTTATTCTTTTATAGTCCGGAGTTGGCAGATAATGTATTGTATTTGTATGACTCTCAGCTTTTGTATGTGATTTTTGGAGTAAGGAATATATATATATATATATATATATATATTGATGTTTTGATTAATATATGCATTTTTTCTAGTATTTTATTTTGGAAGAAATTAGTTAGATCTAGTTGTTATTATTTAAGATAAAAGATATAATTCTCTCTATTTTTTTCCATGAGGGGTGACATAATGATAATGATAATGTCATGGTCCAAATTATTGAAGAAAATAATTTGAATGTGTTTGATAAGTTAAAGGATTATGAGGAGATTATAACATTAACCCCTCTTTGTCAAGAAGTTATTATTGGGTTGGTAGTTAGTCATTCCCGCTATGTGTCCTGATATAAATCCCATAAATTTCTTGCTTCTACCAAAAAAATTTTCAAAAATAATCTAAAACTTGATGACCTGTTCATGATTAAAATAATAAAACTACATTTTGATTAGTATCCAATTTGTGTTAGAAATTTGGCTAAGCAAGGTTTGACACCATTAGCTTAGACTTGAAGTAAAGCTCAATAATTTGAAACCTTGTGGTATATGAAGTATTATAAATAAAAAATAAATGTAGATGTTAGCTTCAGTAATATTTAAACATTTTATGATGATGATTAATAATGCTTAGAACTTATTAATAATATAGAGTTTAATAGTTACTTCAGAAGGAATATTAAATCTGTTAAAAATTTTATTTAAAGACTTCAGAAAATCTAGATGACACTAAAGTTATAGATGCAGCTCTATAACTTAAATGCGAGATTAAATCAAAAGTAGATGAATTAAAAAAATCAACCTGGGAATTAAATAAATTACCTGTTTAATCTTCATAAGTTTTTTATTGAATGAGGATGAAGAAAATGACATGGTTAAGTTTCTTTCAGTGTTTAAAGAATATTTAGCTAAGAGTTTTGAGGAAATTTCAAGATTATCTCTCGATATAATAGTCTATAAACTCAAAACTCCACCCAGCATGATTCCTATAAATAAGCTCCTTGATGTATGTTGCTTTAAATAGAATAACTAGTCATAACTATAGTCAAGTAAAATTTTCTGACCTAGTTGATCAGCATTTTTGCGAATCATGATTAAGAGCAATCAGATTCATATCTGTATTGACTTTAGAGATCTAAAGAAAGCCTTACCATAAGATTAGTATATGTTTACCATACCCGAATTCATGGTAGATAGTGCATCTCATCATAGCTCCTGAAAATGAAAAGTAGACAATATTTAAAACGTTAATTAGAGAATATTCCTATAAAGTTATACCCTTATGACTAAATAACACTGAAGCAACATATGAGTGCCTTTAGTGTTACTTTAGGGAAGTTTCCAGGTTATGTGGTAAAAAACTATAGAATCAAAATTGATCATACTAAAATAAAAATAATCTTAGATGTGCAGACAGAAATAAGTCTCACTCAACTGAGATCTTTCCAATGTCATTTAACATGTTTGAGAATATTCATCTTATTGAGAAGATGTCAATCATTTGCAGCCATTTGCAAGAAATATGCTCATTACCAATAAGACCATAAATTGTTACAGCTAGGGCTGCGGAGTTTATTTTTTTTATGATAATAAATTTTAGTTATTTGATATTTATGTCTTTTAGTTTTTTTAGTACATATTTACTTTTCTATGAACTAATATTTTAAGTACACCATGCACTATTCAATGAATATTTAAGGCTCAAGATTGGGTAGAATATGATATAATGAAAGAGTATGTAATTTTTATTTTTTATTTCTATTTTTTTTATTTCTTGAGGCAAGTCTTATAAAGGTGTATGCTATCCTAGTGGCTATGCACATACACACTCAGGGGAGTGAGATAATGAGAAAATTAGGAGTGTAATTTTCTGAACTAATCATACTGTATGATCCATTTCGTACTATATAATCAGCTAATCAAGAAATTATTTAAATGACTAATTATAATAATTAAATCTATTTTAAATAATCATAATGTATGATCCAGATTATATAGGACAATCAGTTGAAATCATGATCTCAGCTGCCAATCATAATTTAGGCAATATTTTGAAATACAAATTATGTACAAATCATACTATACGATATGTATCGGACTGTATGATCTAATCAAATCTTATCAAAATTAATCCTGTAATTAAGGAATAATTTTGGATTAATTCATCCAGTTAGATCATACATAATGGTTAGACCAAGTCGTACTATATGACCCAATCTTTGTATGGCAAGATATTTTATCGTTGCAAATCATACGAGAAGATAATCTAAGTTGTATGAACTAATCATACTGGATGATTCTTAAATCATACTTGACAGTTAGCACAATTTATTAAACTGATCGTACAACACCTTATTCTCCGTACATTTCTAATAGAATTTTTTGAACGAATCGTACCGTATGATCTGGGATCATACTAAATGATCAGAGTCAACATAATTAAGATTTTAGGGTTTCTTGAAGCTCTTTATTTAAGCCTTCCCATAAGACTTTCTAATAGACTTTTTACTATTCATTGAGTTTTTTTTTTTGCTTCTGAAGAAAGCTTGAAGAGAAAGTAGCTGGTCTTTCAAATTTCTTCTTTCCCAGTTTTTCAGCCTTGGATTCGGCAGGCCAAGGGGGCATGGCGGTGGCTGATCACTGACCATCACTGCCTTCGGTGGTGAAGGATTCATCTGTAGGAGGGGAAATTTTGTGGAATAAACCGGTGGAAGAAATTGTTTCTTCTAAAGTCGAAAGTGAAGCTGAAGATGTTCGCAGGCGGTGATTAAAAGGCGAACTTATCATCTCAGGTAATGATGGTGCGCATTTGAAGAAAGACAAATTGGTTGAAGGCATGGGTAAAGAGGTCTCAATAAGCCTTGACTGCAAGACTCCTCGTATGATTAAGCTAAATGGGTTTTCTCCGCCAAAATCTTTTGATCCTGATGCCTCATCATCTGGTATAAAAATTTTTGTTAATAGATTTTGGAATTCAAATGCAATCCCTATCCTTGACAATAAGATAAATGTGAATTCACTGAGTTCTGTTAACAAAATTATTCATAATATTGTTAAGACGTCGGTGGCTCCCTCAGAGAAACCTGCTGTCAATTCTCACTGTAATACTGATCATATGTTTATGAATATGCCTGAGGCTAATATAAAAGATAGTTTTTTATTCCCTCCGGACAAAGTATCCTCTGCTCCAAGCTTCAAAGATATTGTTTCTCAGGGGAAATCACCCGTTAATGGGAAAGAGAGGTTGAATGATTTAACTACTATTCATGGTTGTGTAGAAGGTGACCTTGCTGGAGAAACTGCCAATAACAATCGGTTCTACACTCCCAAAAAGATTTCCAGCAATGCATTAGCTAATGCATGGGAGAAAAAATCTAATATCAATGTATCTAATCTGGACTTTGGGAATGATTTCAAAGGAGACAATGAAGTTGTCAAGCTTCACTCAGGAATGGAATTACAAAATTCAAACAAACATAGCAAAGCCTTGGTTATCAAAGTATTTGGAGATAATACTACTTTCCAGATGATAAGCATGGAACTTAGGAGACAATGGGTTCATTATGGTAAATTCCACTTAACCATGCTTGGTTTGGGATGGGTGCTTTGTTCATTTGATGAACAGGAAGTATTAGAATCGGTCTACTCAAATGGATCATGGTATGTAAAAAATAATATAATATGGATGGACAAATGGTCACTTTCATTCTCTCCTTTATCTTTGAAGGGTCTCTCGGCTCCGGTTTGGATTAGAATGCCAAATCTACCTCTTCAATGTTGGGATGAAATCAACATTTGTAGGATTTCTTCCAAGGTTAATAAACCTTACATGATAGATGGAAATATGTTTCAATGGAGTACAAGGGAATTTTCTAGGATTTTCATTCGTATTAACTTAGATGATAAGCTTCCTGTTGGTGTTTGGGTTGAAGGGTGAGCGGGCAAATTCTTTCAAAAGATTGAATATGAAAAACTCTCCAACTTTTATTTCAATTGTGGTAAAATTGGGCATATGAAGAGAAATTGTCCTATCTTAAAGGAAGATCAATCAGCTAAAGTAGATGATTCACTATTATCTAAAGGTTTCTCTGGTCAAGGAAATGTGATTGAAGGCCCTACTGCTGGATACGGTCGTTTGATCCATGTGAATTTCAAGAGAAATAAATTCCAAAAACCATGGAAAATTCCTCAGGAGTTAGATTTTGAAAGGAAAAACATCATTCCTTCAAAAAGCTATAAGAAAGTTACAAATTCTTTGGTCAGGGGAGGAGAAATCAGTAACCTTGGAGGCAAAACTGGTAGCCTGGAAGTAAAGTCCAGTGAAACTGCTATCCAAGTTGATTCTACTCAACAGGCTGTTTCTCTAAATTGTTCTATTCCATTTGATGAAAACAAGTTCAAAGCACTGGATAAAGATCTTGAAGAAGGTGAACTATTGAGGAATAATGACAAAGGTGAACTGTTGAGGAACATGGTGAAAGATACTCCATGTAAGGTGGCAGGTGTAAATGTTGAAGCTGAAAATTATGTGGGAATCAAAATGGTAGAAACTTCCATTCCTGAGAGTAATTATATCCAGGTCTTCAATTTTGAAGCTAGTTTGAATTTAAATGGTGGCTTAACATATATACCTGAAAAGAAGAATATGTTTAAGATTCTTCAGTCAGTGGATGAGGTTGGAAATGAGAAGGTTGTGGTAGACACTTCAAGTGTTGATAGAGAGGAGGGAGGGCTGGAGGTTGATGAAAAGTAGACAGGTATACAATAGGATTTGTTGAAAGTCAGAGTGTTGAATGAGACTAAGTTCAAGTTGCAAAAAGAACTTAGATCCTTGGGTAATGTTACGGTGAAAGGTAAAACAAGGAAGGGAGAGTCGGGTAAGGAGATTTGTGGTGGGTCTAATCCCACTTGAAAGAAAAGATGAGTTCCTTAATATTTTGGAATTTTAGGTGGGCTAAGAAGATTGAAGCCTCCAGGTATTTGAAAGAGAGAGTTAAGGATAATGAAGCTATTTTTGTGGGGCTTGTTGAAACCAAGATTTCAACTATGGATTCGTTTGAATTTAAGAAGTTTATTGGAGAAGAGTGGGAATTTTTTTTGTATCCTGTTGTTGGTTACTCAAGAGGTATCCTGGTTTGGTGGAGGGCAGATTTAGCTTCATTTAATATTTTTGAAGCTGATGGGCAAGTTGTGCTGGGTGAATTGAAAATCCACAATTCTGTAAGCTGGATGTTAGCCACGGTGTATGGCAGTCGGGAGAGCTGTGAAAGGAAGCTTCTTTGGAGTAAGTTGGATAAATTTTCTGGCCGCAAATTACCTATGATTATAGGTGGAGACTTCAATTGCATTTTATCGCAAAGTGAGAAGAGAGGTGGTAAAAGATTTGTCTTTTCCCAAGGATCTCAAGACATGCTTTCTTTTATGAGGGATTGTGACTTTCATGATATTGGGTTTGTGGATCCTAAATACACTTGGTGCAATAATAAAACTGGAGGAGGCTAGATCTTAGAAAGGTTAGATCGCTGTCTTATTAATTGTGTGGCTTTAGACCTTCTTCAAGTGGCGGTGGTGAGGCACTTGGCTAGGGTGGCTTCGGACCATTGTCCAATTATGATTAAAATTAGTTAAAAAGTGGCCTACATTTACTGTTGTTTTAAGTCCTGAATTTCTCCATTTATCAGCTTTTATCTCTGATGGGAAGTGGGATACGGATAAGCTGAAACTTTGTTTTGGACAACAACTGATAGAGACCATTAGTGAAATTCCTATTCAGCCTAGAATTGGTGAAGATCAGTTGGAGCTTTCAATTTTGGAAAATCTGTAGCAGCAATTGCCTATGGAAAGAAGTTTGAAGATGACAGAGAAGATGAGACTTGGCATTGGAGGAAAAAGCTTAAGCTGAGTCCGCAGGTTGATGTATTTTGGTGGCATTTTTTGTAGATATGTTATTCCTACATTTGGTTTTGTGCTTTATAGAAGATTGGTGGAGTTTAGAGGATGCCCGAGAGGTTATGGGGGAGTGGAAAATGTAGAACATGTGGCTGTCCAATGCTTCAAAGTTAAGAAAGTTATCAACCTGCTTACTGCTTGGAACTTTCTTAATCCTGGTTTTGATTCTCTGGAAGACTGTTTTCGGATAATGAGCAAGCTTGCTGATGTAAATCCTTTCATGGGAAATTTATTCTGTTCGGTGGTTTTCCTTTGCTGTTAAAGGAGGAATACGGTAATTCATGGAGGATCAGAAGACACCTGTTCAATAATTGCTACAAATTCAATTATCCAGGCTATTGCTTCGTTTGATACTTGTCTAATTCGGGATAACTGGGATACTAATCAGCTGTATAAGCTGTCTCAATCTTCTTGGCATCCTCCTCCTCCTGGATGGATCAAGGTTAATGTAGATGCATCAGTGTAATCTAACAACAAGGCTGGCATAAGGGGAGTTTTCAGAGATTGCAAAGGTCGCTTCTTAGCCGCTTTTTGTTTTGGCTGCCTTCATTGTGATTGCTCTCAGGTGGAGTTCTTAGCCATTCTAGCTTTGAGAAATTACATTCAAGAGTGGATGTTTGATGCTAAAGGTTTAGTGATTGAAGGTGATAATTCAAATGTCATCAATATCTTTCAATATTCAATGAGGAAGCTGATTCTTGTTGAAGAATTTCTAAAGCCTAAGGATTTAGATTTTCTTTCTAACTTTAAGCAATTTATTTTTTCTTGCTCTTAGAGAGAATGTAATAACTTAGCTGATTTATGTGCTAACTATGCTCCTATTTCTTCCTTTTTTTGGGATGATGTCTCTAGAAATAATATTCCTCCTTCCTTTTTAGCTTTGTTAAAGGAGGAATCTAGTTGTAAGTAGTGGTTTTAATAAAATTTCTTATTGCACTTTCAAAAAAAAAAAGAAGAAAGCTTGAAGAGAGAGCCAAGACCTTAAGAGAGAAAGGGTGGAGTTTATGAGAGAGGGAGAAGATCCTTGTGGGTTTCAAGGGAATGTGAGAGGGAGTTCCACAAGATTGCTTTGACGACCTTGCACCTGAGTTCCTCCATGTGTGAAGGTTTGTCTTGAGGGAAGCTTGGGAAGAAAACCTCTTTGGTGTCAAAAAACCTGGCTACTCTATTGCACCAGGGGAGGTGAAAGTGATTCCACATTCTCTGCCTTCACTAAGAGGTTGAAAAAGGATTTCAAGTTTTCTACCTTCACCAGAAGGGTGAAAAAGGATTCCAGGTTCTCTGTCTTACCAGGAGGGTGTAAAGATTATGGTCCTCTAGTACACCAAGTAGGTGGAAGAGACTTTATAAGGGTTTCTCCAACTAGCTGTGGGGGCTAAAGGAGAGTCTCTAAAGGCTTAGTGCAATACCTAGAGAGGAGGACTTTGGGGAGTGCATGTAGGTCATGGTTTGACCGAACCACTACAAAATTTTGGTGTGTTTATTCTGATTTCTTATTTTTTGCATTTTACTTTTCTACATTTTATTTCTTTAATAATTGATTGGTAGAAAATATTTGATTGACATTTCATTGTATTGATTTGAATATCATCATTATTATTATAACTTTTGATAAAATTATTTGCTTCCACATCGAGAAATAGTATTGCTTCCACATTGGTGTGATTAGGGATAGTTCAAGTAGGCTTAACATCTTTTTTCTATCTTTAATAAATGTCAAAAGGCTTTTCAATGTATTAAATATTACCTAAAGAACCCTCTAGTTTAAGCTATTCTTATACTAGGAAATTCATTAATTTTATATGCTTCAACTTCAAGCAAATCTCTTGGCTACTTAATAGCTCAAGTTAACAAGGAACGAAAAGAGAATGTGCTTTATTACCCAAGTAGATAGTTGCTTCAAACTTAGAAGAGTTATCCACCCATTGAGAAACATTATTTAGCTTTGATCTTTACTACTCAAAAGTTAAGGCATTACATGTTGTCTCATAATGTCAATTTTGGTTCTCCGGTTACTCCACTGCAACAGTGCATGACTATTCTGCTATTATCTAAAAACTTAGCATGTGTTTAATGATTTTCTACTATTTGAAATAATATTTACTCTCTTGTGTGTTGTAAAAGGTCAAGCCCAAGCATATTTCTTGGTAGCAAATTTGGCTCCAGTAGAATCATTATTATATGATGAATTACTTGATGAATATATTTTGAATTTAGAAATAAGGAAAGCTATATTACGGAGATATATTTTGATGGTGTTGTATCTTGTCAAAAGGATAAAAGACCATAAGATGTAATTTAAGGGAAAGCAAGAATTTGAATGGTATTTATAACTCTAGATAAAATCCTACTGGACTACTCTATCACTTATTAGAATCTTGTATGAATAATGAAGATGAGTACGAGGCATTGATAACTTGATTAGAGTTAACAATCCTTAATGAAATTATAGAAGTCAAGAACTTTGGAGATTTGTAGGTAGTCATACATGATTCAAGCACATAACAAAATAGTTCTTTTGAGAACCTTCTAAGTAGGAGACTTGGTATTTATCCTATAAAGACACTATTTGGCCCATCAAAAGTTCGAAGGTAAATTTGAACCAATGTGAAGGTCCATTTGTTGTGGAGAAAGTTTGTAAGAGAGGATACTATTAGTTGGTATATTGTAAAAGAGATCATCCTATGTTGCCTTTTAATGAATTATATCTCAAGAACTACTATGATGGATGATGTATTAAAATAAAATTCTTAATGAAGAAAAGAAATTTTTATATATAAATTTCCAGTATGGTTGAAGTTTTCATAACAAACTAGGTCCCAGTGATGAGACTTTAGATTTAAAGAACTATACTGAAATTATTAGATTTTATAAATCCTCGTGCTTAAATTATGCCTGCTTAAACTTTGCATACTAAAATATTATCTTCTTTAAATAACTTGCCAATTCATAAGGATTGGTAAAAGCTTCCTAAATGGCATCCTTTCTTTAAAACTTTAGTTGATTGGAGAATATCGCATTTAATACTTTTCTGATCTAACTGCCCACTTACTAGGTAAATTTGATTATTTGGGATGATTTCCCTTTCAAGTATTTACCTTAAATCTGCATTTTGGGATGATTTTCCTTTCAATGATTTGCATGTTCAATTCTACTTGTTTAAGATTTCCCTTTTAAGCATTTGCCTGTTTAAGTCTCCTTGTATACAATTATTTCTCTTTCAAGCATTTCCTGCTTTAATCATCTTGTCTAGGATGATTTCCCTTTAAGGCATTTTTACATATATCTTCCTTGTAATTATTTCTTACTTAGACGTACATGTTTAGGATTATTTAAATTTCATTATTTTCCTGCCAAAATTAGCCTTGTTGACAGTTGAATTTAAGGCCTTTTAAACTTGCCTACTAAAATCTTTTGGATTATGTTGACTACCATGATCAACACCAACAGGCCTGGTTTAATTTCATGAGTTCATCACATATGTTTGGGGTCTATTTGTTGACCTCTTTTTCTGTATGAGTTCAATTCTGAATTCAAATATTCAAACCATAAGAATCCTCACCCATAAGGATACCCTACCCAAATAAAAACCCAAGGGGAAGAATTTGGAATTTGGTTTAGAACTTTTAATTGACCAATAATCTCCTTAGAGCCTCCTTACTGACCTTTGGAAGCCTCCATGCCCTTTCAATAATCAAACAATGAACCCATAATCCTTAATATCAAAACTTATCCATATTTACATATCATGCCAATCAACATGGCTTGTTGGTTCAAACCTCCTTTTAAACCCTTGGAAGTGACTTAAACTTAATCTTAATCATCATTGGAATTAATTGAACCATTGGGGTACATGGTTTGCCATGTTCGACTTTTGAAGCCTAAAGCTTAAACATATGTGTTAAACATCATCAGATCATGGATCCAAACCCTAGGATTAATCCCCAGGACTCCTACAACCATTATTGAGGATCCCTAAACAAATTTGTTCCCATGGTTGACCATGAACAATCAAGATGACCATATGGTCCTCATTTGATATAAAAATGCAAATTCATGCATACACTTTATTTTCAGTTATGCCATTGCCTTCTAAACTTCCTAAATAATCACTCAAAAATATTTGGGTTCATTAAAGGCCATGTTGATCCATGGTTTACCAAGTTTACCCAATTGACCAAATTTTTATTAAATGTGCATTGCACACCCTATGTAGACCTTAGCATGCCTTCCATTCACTTCCTAACATCTACATGAATTTCACTAGACCCAGGGGACCAAATCAATATGATAATATAACTTTTGTTGACTAATGTTAACAAATAAATTATAGCCATTGATTCAATTTATGTTTCTTTAATCAAATCTACATAACTAACAATATACCATCTCAAAATACAGACTAATACTTTACAATTGATTAGAAAAGAGAAACAAAATTTACTTTCGTAATCAAACACAACATAAGGAATGTTAAATTTATCTTAAAGGATAAAAGAATTATTCAACTATTATTTTTAAAATAAAACTTACCAAGAAATAGTACTCTAAATCAAAAAGATATTTCCCCTACTTTAGAAAACTAAAGTAGGGCAAATTCTTTTACTGGGTTCTAAACTCCTTGTAGAGGTAAGCATTTATAATTAATTACATCTCAAGAAAAGTCTTGAGAAAACACTTAAATAAAATGGGGACTAGACTATTAAATTTAGAAATATTTAATTAAGGATTTGAGTTTAAATGCCTAAAGATTGATTTAATTTTAAATTTGAGTTTACAATTTATTTAGGATTTGGATAACTCTTCAAGGGAGGAGCTATTGAGAGCATGTAATCAATCTAGACTTATATCTACTTGGATTGGACTACCAGCAGATGAATGTAAGATAAGATGAATTTTATTTAACTGGAATCAAGGATTTGGTTCATAATTTAATCAAGATTCTTTAATATGTATGGAAAAAATTTACATTTGTTTGCCACATAATTTGTTTTAAATATTTTTTTAGTCAAATCTGTATACATTAAAATTATGTCATCCTTAGGGATAGACTAACATTTCACTATTTATTTAAAAGAGAATCTCTCAATTTATTTTCATGATTAAATAGAGCATAAACAATATTCAACTCATCCTAAAGGATAAAAAGAATATTCACTTATCATTTCAATCATAAAACAAAATTAATGAATTTATTTTCATAATAAAAGTGCAAAAGGAATATTTATTTCATCCCTAAGTATAAAAAGAATATTCACTTATCGTTTAATCATGAAACTATGTTCATACATTTATTTTCATAATCAAACACATAAGGAATATTCAATTCACCCCTAAGGATAAAAATAATATTCACTTATCTTTTAACTATGAAATTAGACCAATTTTCAAAGTGTAGGAGGTCAGCATTCAATAATTCTTCCCCTATCTTAGAAAAGAATTAAGGTAAGGTTTAATTTAATTATGGGTTCCTTTGACTTCCTACCAGGGCTTACCCCTATAATTAATTACATCTCCTAAAAGAATACTCTCGATTAATGTAAAGACTAATAATTTCAAATTCATATATATTTAAAGAAAGGTTTGGGCTATCAAAATTTTAATGTATAAGCTTTAGATAGTAAATTTTGATTTAGATTTGGATCTTTGGAAGGATAGAATGGGAAGGATGTGTTCAAACTGAGGGGTGTATATAATTTGGACTTACACCTGACTTTTATTTCTAAGTATTTAATTAATGATTTTTTTAATTAATTTAGTTCATACATTACTGAATTATAAAATTTGTAATTTAATATTTAAATTCTATCAATTTATTCATCGTATTTCTAAAAGTGGCATGAGGACCAAATCCTCCTTAGAATATATAGCCCCACAACCTAAGGTAGGCCAGCCTAAAAAATTTATTGACAAAGTAAGGATTTTATTTAATTTAAATTCAATAATTACTAATTTATAAGGTTTATAATTTATTATTGATCTTTTTATAATACGTTTATGGAGTTGTCACAACGGGCATGAGGACCAAAGCCTCCTCAGAACACGTAGCCCTGCAGCCTGAACTAGTCTAGCCTAAAAGTTTTTTGACGGAGTGCATATGTTGTTCATATTATTTAATTCATTAAGTTACACATTTGCTAAATTTTTTTTATTTATTAAATTTTTTTATCTATTAAATTATTTAATGAATTAGGTTTCACCAATTGTTGACTTTTAATTTATAATTTTTTCTAGAAGTTTTGTATTTTTCATAAATAATATACCAAGATATAAATTCAATGACTTTAAGGTTGTGTCATTTAGATTTTTCTGTAAATAGTTAAAAATTTTTATAAGTTTATCATATTTTAATTAATTAAATTTGTTCAAATGTTGTCTTTTTATTTATATTGATTTCTAGAAGTTTTATATTTTGTATAAGTACTATACTCAGAGATGAGTTCAATGCCGTTGAGTTTGTCTGATTTAGATTTTTCAGCATTTATTATAATTTTTAGAAGTTAAACACATTTAATGAATTATTTATTTATTTAATTAGAGAGGGTTTCTTATTTTTATAACAAATCAACTCCAAACCTCTTGAAATCTACCACAAATACTAATGAATCCTAGGGATAATTATAAATGTTTAAATTTATTTTGGAATTTTAAATATTTTTATAATTAATTATTGATTTTTTCTTTGTTTTGAAATTACATTTTATTTTAAATGAATCTCAAGGGGCTTTTAATTTTCCATTGTTAACCTTTTAATTTTGAGTAGCATGACACTTAAAATGCAATTTTGGATTTAATTTGATTTATTGAAGTTTGTAGGTTAATTATGTGCATTAAATTTGGGTTGACTAATTGCGAGGTTAAATGACTTCCAAATGTAGTAGAATTTGAAACAAAGCTTCAAACCTACTAAATTTTGGCTCATCAAAGTTAGGATCAAGATGATTCCAATGAGCCCAAGAGCACTCATTTTTTATTAAGAATTGGATTTATGATGATTTTTTAAAAATTTTGAACATTTTAATTAACTTTTAATCCATTTATTTAAACTTTTAGCCAGTGCCAATCATTGGAAATGATTGGAATGGTGACGATGGCATCGCACAGATTGGGATATGTGTCAAAACACTTGTTGTTCAATTTACGACATTGGATCACTGTTCGGTCCCTTGGATCAACCATATTTTGATTAGATGTACCAAATTGAGCCCCGTCACCCACACATTGTTCCATGTGGCATGGGTTTAAAACCTGCTACATGCAGTGCGATGTATAGTTGATATGAGAAATTTGATCGAGATACACGTGTCATCGAGCTATCCAAATAGTCCCAAAATTTTTTAATTCAAATTGAACTAAATATTCAAATGCTCAAAACTTCCTATCTACTCATCCAAATTCAACAAAATTTGAAACATAGCTTCCTGGTACCCTATTCATATAATCACCAAAATTTGAGGGTTTCATGCATTCAGATATTAGGGTCATTATAAATAGAATTTTAAAGCTTCAAATGCAAAAATAACTTTAACCAATGGATGGATTTCCTCATTTTTAGGCTTTATGGACTCTTGGAGATGTCCTCTGCAACTTCCTTGATGACCTCAAGCTCTGAAAACTACTAGAATGAAAGTTGATTGAAAATTTTTACTATGTCACCCCTCTCTCTTCCATCACTTCAAATGGAATTTTCTTGAACTAAAGAAGGCTAAGGGAGGTTATGGGGGAGCCTAGGGAATTCCTATGAAGATCGGGATTATAATTGACTAACCCCTCCTTAAAAATTTTTTGGAGTTTTTATAGGAGAGAGGAATTTGGATGGAGGGCCAAGGTCTTGTCACCTAAGCAATGGTCAGCCAGCATTTCAACTAGGGACTAACTAATATGAGCCAAGGGTTGGTTATGGAGTGTTTGAGCTCATTGGGATAGGTATCCAGTTAGTTACAAGTGAACCAATGATTAGAGAGAGGTAATTTTGACAAATCTTTCCATATCAAGATCCCATGTCCATGGAGCATGACATGGCATATATAATGAATGTTCTAGAGTATAATTGATCAATTGGTTGGGTCCAATTTGAGCTAGGCTAGTAATGCACCTAAGAATTTAAGTTTTAGAGGGCTTGGTTCAACCCAATTGTTTGATCTAGGTCAAACCATTGGTTGTACTTGATGGGTCATGTGCATAAAGTCATATGACACATAATAGTCATTCAAAAATTTTAAATTTGCAAGGGTAAAGATTTGGTTCAAGAAAACCCCTTTTGGTGCACTTAGTTCAACTCAACTAGCTTAACCTGGTAGGCCTAAGAATTAAAATTTTTTTTGGGACTCATATTGACCACATGGACAGTCCCCAAAAGTTTGGTTCAATTGTTTGGTCAAAATCATAAGTTTGTAATTTTTGAAGCCCATAGGCTTGTCTTGGTCAAAGGGAGAAAAACCTATACTCCAATGACTAGAGAAAATGGCGTAGACTGAGTAAGAGTTCTATATGTGATTTTGTATGCCTACAAAGCTTCTCCTAAATTTTCATGCCATTGATGTTTGTTGTCATCTAAAGTTTTCTTTAGAATTTGGACAAATATTTTGTTGAATGCCTTAGATAATCCATTTTGCCGAGGGTAATACATTTATTGAGTATATCTAATTAATGGTGTGACATTTTGCAAAGCTATTTATTTTAGTACTTCTGAATGATGGTCCATATCTATTATGATTTAATTAGGAACACCAAATTTATATATGTCATGGCCTTCAAAAAATTTTATAACATGATGAGACTTCCTTCAAGGGAACTACATCTACAAACTTTTGTAATCTTTATATGGTAGACTTTTTTGTACTTTCATGATGGAGATCAATTGGATTGACAATCTTCATACCCCATCTTTCAAAGGGGCATGAAGTAATTATTGGATGTAATACATTTGCTGGTTTATGTAGAACCATGCTATGTACTTTGCATTAATGAGAAAATATGCAACTTTCAAGTAGTCGTCAATCAGTGGAATATTATGTCATTGATCTAGTCATTAAGAGTCTTTAAAAACATGATCATTAATATGTTCTAAGAAACATTTTCCAGAGATTGCATCAACATAACTTTAAAATGAACCATTTGAACTGTGCTTTTGGCATCATTTTAGGGAATTTTTTTTCTTTTGTCGTTCGACATTCATATATTCAGGTGCCTCAAGGAGTGTAGAGTCCCATCCTTGTTGATCTAGCAGCTTCTAAAATGGAAGTCCAGAATAATATTACTTCTAAAAAACAAATGAAGAGGTCAGCTAATCAGTTTTAACTGTTTAAAAGGAAGAGATTAAGAAAGAATATATCAATGTAAATAATAAAATTATAATTTCTTCTAATTGAAAAACAAAGAATCTTATACTTCTTAGTTTCTATTTTATCCCTCCATTGGCTAAGAAAATAATGAATAAAGATTCAATGTATATCTTGTTTATATCTAGTGATGATCAAGAAAATGATGCAATAGAAAATGACTATATAAAATATAAAATAAATTTAAATGAGTAAAAAGAATCTCTTCAATATTTCTCTGATAGTTATTCCCCTATCCATGATATTCATGGTGATCATATTTGTATGGAAATTGAGATGCATGATTATGATAATTCATCTTATGAAGCAATCAAGATAAATAAACATATAGAATTCAAAGAATCTGCACAGTGCTAAGGTCTTACCACCATCAGCATCTGCAACCAGCTAATGAAAGCAAGTAATTAATAATCTAGAAACATCAACACCAGTTCAACCAAATCTAGATGTAGCTAATTTAGATATTCCTAAAGTGAATTATAATGTGTTAGCACATCTTAGAAAGCTGCTGACAAAATAGAGTATTTATGATGCTCTGGTTCTATCCATAAGTGAGTCTTTAATCAAAGCTTTCTATGATCCAGAGATCTATATGTCTAAGTTAGCATCAGGGCAGCCCAAAGAAACACTCAATTGTAAAGAAATTCTAGAAATTATGTTCTCAGATGAAGATCTACTCTTTGGAACTTTATATCACAATTGTCTGTTATATATATATATATATATATCTATGAATATGGACAATTTCAAATTGAAAGTTCGTTAGGGGTGTTAAACCCTTATGAACTAGTCCCAAGGCTAACCAAGAGGGGGGGGGGTGAATTGAATATAAAAAAAAACTTCTTTAGCAAAAAGAAAGATCTTTTTATATCTTGCACCGGAAACAAATTAAATCAATAATAAAAAGATCAATCACAGATTTCACCCAAGAAGTTAATCGCAGTAAAATAAAATGCAGAAAATAATAAAAAAGAACACACCAGATTTATAGTGGTTCGGGCCAACCTGACCTACGTCCACTCCCTGGAGGCACCCTCTGAGTATTGTACTACACCTTCAGTGACTCTCCTTTAGCCCCCACAGCTAGGTGGAGAAGCCGTTACAAAATCACTTCCACCTTCCCTGGTGCGGCAGAGTAGCCGGGTCCTTTGACACCAAGGAGATCTTCTTCTTCCCAAAACTTCCCTCGAGACGACCCTTGAATCTGATGGTACTTAGGTGCAAGCTTGCCGGAGCAATCGTGTGAACCCACTCACACTCCCTTGAAAATCCACCTTCCAAGGCTCTTCTCCGTCTCAAAACTCCACCCTTTCCTCTCTCCCTTTCAAGCACTCTTCAAGTTTTCTCTAGAAGAAATGAAGCCTCAATGGCTGCCAAAGACTCCTATCAAGTGCCTTGAGAAATCTTAGATAGAGAGCTCCAAAAACCCTTCGAAATCAGTTCTGGCAGCAAAGATTGTCCAGGACGATCGCAGGATCATCCAAGACGATGTGCTCTAAAAGATGGCTTCAAAAAATCCTAAAAACTCAATTCTATCGCCAAAGATCGTTCAGGATGATCGCTGGATCGTCTAGGATGATGTGCAGAATTTGACCTGATAGTCCTGGACGATTCCAGGATAGTCCAGGATGATCAATATAAATTTTGTACAAATTATCCTGTACGATATACAAATCATCTAGGACGATCAGAATATCAAATTATGCATATTTGATTAAATAATCATAGCATTAATTTAGGCAACATTATCATAGATAGTCCAGGATGATCAAGATCATCCAGGATGATTAGAACAATATTTGAATCTTAAATTCTTGCCTAAATTATCACGGAGGTTAGGGTTTTGAGATAGTAATGGATCATCTAGGATGATATAAATATTATCCAAGATGATTAGTTCAAAGAATAGATTGTCCAGGACGATCCTGTGATCGTCTAGTATGATTTGTTCAAATGTTGAACTTCTAGTTTTGACTAGATCTCACTCCCCCTAAGTATGGGTATACATGGTCAATAGCAAGCTTACACCCTTACAGGACTTGACTCAAGAAAATAAAAAGTGCATCAAGAGATATTACAAATATCATCACATTATAACCTATTCTACCCATTCTTGAGCCTTGAAACTTTATTGGAAGGTGCATGCTATTCCTGAAAAGTTAGTATATAAATAAACAAATATACATTGAAAATACTAGGAGATGTGAGCCATAATTTTTGTTATCATCAAAACAAGAACTCGTGAGCTTGAGTCATAATAATCCCCCCCTTTTTGATGATGGTAAACATTACTGGAACCAAGTTTAAAAATTGAGTTTAAAATGAGCATTAAAAAATTGAGTTTAAAAATGTCGTCAAAATGGCACCAAGTTTTAACAGCAATAGGACCCGAAACAAAAAATGATGCATACTCTCCATGTGGTAACAACATTGACATTTAGATGGAAGCACAAAACCTCTTTTGATCAAATTATCCTCCGTAGTAACAAATATATGCAACAGTCTTCAAATAAAAGTGGCAACAATAGGAGGGATGCTTTTATGCCATATCATGGAATAGACAGTAGTAACAACAGTTTTAGATCTAAAAGCATTCCAAGAATCTTTTAATCTGAAGCTCCCATCTTTAGCCAAGTTATGTAATAAAATATCCTTAGAATCTAACTTTAAAGGAATCTTGATAATTTTTTGAAAAATAAAGTCAGGAACCTCATTAGCAAGCTTATCATAATCCCAATGAGTCTTAGATATGAAGAAATTAACCTTAACCATAGAAATAGAAGCAGAGTTAATAAGAGCATCAATGGAGTGAAAACCTTACCATTGATCCTACCAGAAGGAAATATTTCCATCACCAAGACCCCAAGAAAGATCGGGCTCTACCTCCCACTTGACCTTGCATAATCTCTTCCAAACTAAAGAATCCCCCAACTTAAAGGAACAAGTGGAAGGATGGTTGACCCCATAGTACTTGGAAACCATAAAATTGGCCCACAAAGACTGCCTAGCCTGAAAGTGAACCATAATTTGTAGGAAAAAGCCAAATCCAAATCTGCCATACATTTACAACCCAGACCCCCCTCCTTCAGCACCCCACAACATTTATCCCAAGAAGCCCAAGAAATTTTAGAGTTTCCATTAACGCCTTTCCAAAAACATTTATTAAGAATCTTATCAATTCTATTACACACCAACTTAGTGGGAAGGAGAGTTTGAAAAGAGTAAACCAGAAGAGAACAAAGCACACTTTTAATAAGGGTAAGCCTCCCTCCAAAACATAAAAAATTGGAATCCCAAGATAAAAGCTTACTCTGCACAGCAGAAATCAAATCATCAAACTAAAAGGCCTTTTTTCTACCTTTAAAAAGAGGAATGCCAAGGTATTTCAGAGGTAAGTATCCATGCACAAAACTAGCCAGATTTTTAATAGTAGTAGTACAAGCATTAGGAAACTTGTTAGAGATAATGAAACAACTTTTCTGATTGTTCAAAAAAATAACACTAATCATATGAAAAATATGAAAGAACTCGAAAAGCTTATTAATGTTATTACAAGAAGCATTCATGAATATTATAAAATCATCCGCAAAACATAAATGGGAAATAGGAAAACCCCCCCTAGGCCTGAAGTAGAAAGAAGAGTGATTCTCAAAAAGCTTGGCTAGGCTTCTAGATAGGTAATCCACCGCATTGATAAAAAGAGCTGAGGACATAGGGTCCCCCTACTGTAAGCCATGAGAAGACTTAAAGAAACCATTAATAATAACAGAAAAAAAGGATGCTTCAATACAACTCTTAATAAGGTTAATGAAAACCAAGTTAAAGCTTTTTAAGACAATCCTTAAAGTGACTAACAGCCGACAAAGCAATTTCATCAACATTCTCAGTAACAGAGCTGTCCTCACATTTAATTTTAAAAATAGAATTCTTAGCCCTTTTCCTTTTAACCAAAGCATGAAAATAATTCGTATTGTGATCACCTTCCACCAAATATTTAGCAGCAGCTTTTTGTTTCCAAAAAGTTTCTTCTTGAGCATGTAATCTAAAAAGGCATTCTTTAGCCTCTCTAAGAGAAGCAAAATTAGCATCAGAAGGAGAGGTTTGATATTTTAATTATATTAAATTCAGCACTGTTAACCTCTTTTTCAGCCCTAAGAAAATTATTAAAGATATTTTTGAAAACATTATGATTCCACCAATTTAAAAGCTGCTTCAGCCTTTTTAATTTGATCCAAAATCTTTTCATGCCAATGATAGAATTATCCAGATGTAATTGGGCTTCCCAGTTACCCTGAACAAAACTCAGAAACGAATCATGCTGTAACAACATATTTTGAAAACGAAATTGGGGAAAGGAAACTTCATGTTTAATATTAAGAGCTAAAAGTAAAGGAGAATGGTTAGAAAGGGTATGACTAAGGTGTTCAACAGAAATGGAAGTAAACGTGTTAATCCAATTATCATTAAATAAAATTCGATCAAGCCTTTGCCATAATTGCCCACGATTCCAGGTAAATTTATTACCCAAAAACCCAATGTCAATAAGGTTGCATTCCATAATCATGTTATTGAAATCCTCCATAAAGTGAATAATAGGAGAGGAACCCCCCAAGCTCTTGGAAGGGTTAGAGATGGTGTTGAAATCCCCCCCCCCCCCCCCCCCCCACCAAGGCATGTGACAGTTGTTATGAAAGTTACAAAGTTGATCCCAAAGAATTTTCCTGATACCACGAGAAGAAGCAGCATAAATGAAAGAAGCCCAACAGTTATGATTTAAAACATCAATATTACAATGCAGAACTTGATTGAAATTAGCAAGAATATCAATCTTAACATGCTCTTTCCAAAATAACTATATTTTATTAGAACAGTTAGCAGTAGCAGGCTTAAAACCCAAGAATTTAGCAGTAGAGAGTATGTTAGAAACATTTATTGACGGGTTCAAGAATGACCATAATAAAAATACCATGCATACGACATAAATTCTTCACCCATAAATGAGAGGAAGAACAACCAATACCCCTAACATTCCAAATAATGACCTTAAACATTAAAAAATAATGTTAACGACTAGTGTGTCCGCTAGTATTCTGACCTAGTTGTAAAATAAGATTTTTAGGCTTTCTACTCCTTTTTTTCTGAACCTTTATGAAGTTGTTATCAATGTCATCTTTCGAAAAACATTTAGCAAAAAAATCTAAATCATCATTATCAGTAAAAGCATCACTATTGTAATGAGAGGCAGTAGGAGACTTACAATCAAAATTCAAATCCTTTTCCTTACCCTTGTGGGAAATAACACCTTCCCCAGCCACTTCTTCAACCTCACTCTCAATACTATGCAAATCAAGAACCGCATACTCTATCTCAACCAAATCCTTATCCTTAGAACTTAAAGTATTACTTATAATGACTCCACCTGTATCCGGACCAACCACCTGCTCATGAACATTACACAGAGAATCAATAGGATTAAAAGCAATGTTAGTAGGCAAAGCGCAAACTATAATCGGCAATTCGACAGTAGCCAAAGGAAGAGAACAATTCTCAGAAGTCCGTTGAGCCTCCAAGTTATCACAATCAATGGGATCAAAAGAAGATATATTAGTATCTTTATCAAGCAACTGGGGATGATTTGAATGAACCGGAGATTAGTGATTTGAAGAAGGGTCACTCAAATTAGCAACACCAGGCACAATATCATTCCTAGGGCTACTCACATTGTTAGGAGTAGGAACCTTAGGCACAGTTTTCTCTTTACGAAGTTGAGGATGCAACCTAAAACATTCATTAACACCATGACCATGCATTTTGCAGTGAGAACAGAAAATATGAAAGTTTTTAAAGTCCACTTTTTGGAAATAGCCATTTAACTCAGAACCAATCCAAACCTTGTTTGGATGTTTTTTAGAAGCATCAATTTCCACAAGAACATGTGCTACAGACGGCCGGGAAATGGTTGCAGTGGCCTGATCAGTTTGTAAAGTCCTCCCAAAAATTGACGCATGGCCAAATAAAATTTGCTGATTAAAAAGTGAAGTCTCAAGTTAGGGAACGAAAGAAAAACCGGGGCAATAAGAGATTCTTCCCTAATGTCAAAATTCAGCATCCATTTAAGAAGGCGCATTTAGCACACTTGAATATAGAAGGACCTCCAAGCAAAGATATGACTATAATCAAGGTCATTCAAAAATTGGATCGCAATGTGACGAAGATCGAGCAACCCCACATGAAAGGCTCCCGAAAGCTTCAAATTCACAAAAAAACTTTTGGATAATATCCAAATTAGGTCTATGTAAAACAAATTTCCCCACCAACGTAAGAGCAAAAGGGGGGGCCAACTGAGAAATAACTGATTCATCAAACATAAGAGCTGGGCATCCCTTGAATGAGGTCTGCATAAATTTAAGCTTGGACATAGAAGATAAAGAACCAGAAATGACATCCCTGAAGGACCGATAACGACCTTCGGGGATAGGAGCTAACGGGGGGGTAGATGACGACAGAGTCGTCATCGCCCAAAGCAGGAAACCCTAAAAAACCTCAAATGAAAACCATGAAGAGAGACAACCCCGAAATCTAAAAACACAAGTAAAAGGAAACATGAACTATAGTAAAAACCACCAAAGCATTAATAGAAAATTGAGTATTAAAAAAATTGAGTTTTAAAATGTCGTCAAAATGGCACCAAGTTTTAACAGCAATAGGACCCAAAACAAAGTTATCACAATCAATGGGATCAAAAGTAGATATATTAGTATCTTTATCAAGCAATTGGGGATGATTCAAATGAACCGGAGAAAAGTGATAAATCAGATTTTATCAGAATAGTTAGCAGTAGCATGCTTAAAACCCAAGAATTTAGTAGTAGAGAGTAATAGGAGACTTATAATCAAAATTCAAATCCCTAATTAATTAAATTTCCTTTAGTTTGCTTGCTTAGGATGCACACACCACTTAGTGTAGTCTCTATTAGTCCTAGAAATTGACTGTGATGTTTGTGTATGCTCAGCATGTATATGGTTAAGGGTTAGTGACTTTGATTCAAGCACATTTAATCTAGTGAAACCTTAAGGACAATAATTAAGGATACGTCTAGAAAATTTTGATTAATTCTAAAAATTAAAAAAGATGTCCAATAGACTTGAAACTTGAACCATTTGAAGTTAGTGACACCTTAAGCCTTAAGAAATTTTCTCACTAATATTTGAAATCATTAATCCCCACAATTAATTAATTTAAGACTGAATCCTTAATTAAGCTTAAAATTTTCCAAAAATTCTAATAAATAACATTTAAATCCAAAAAATACAAATAATATCTCTAATTGATTTGAATTCAAACCTTAAATCAAGAAAAATAAAATCCCCTTGACTGGAATTTAATTTCATCCTTAATTTCATTTTAATTAAAAATTAATAATTAATTAATTAAATAAATTAAAAATAATTAAAATTTACAAAAAATTTCTAAAGACTTGGGAATCTCTCCTTAGGTCATTTCTAATATTTGGAGGTGATTACAAGGAGTTTTGGAGTTCATTTGAATTCAAACCATTAAAACCCCTCTAATTAAACAACTTTCAAAAATTCAAATAAACACCCAAAACTTTAAAAAATCATAACTAATTATAGAAATTCAAAATTGAGAAACTCAAAGGCATTGGACTCCATTTGGGGTCTAATATTTATTAAAAATATTAAACCTTCAAAAATCAGTCAAAATAAAAAAGTCAACTGTTTGGTCAAACCTTAAGTCAAAATCAAGTCAAAACTTCAAACCTTTATAACTAAATCTAGAAAAATCCAATTCCAGCATACTTAGTATCTAATTACTCATCTTAAGGTCTAGTATTTAATAAAAATACTAACTTTCCAGAAATTATTTTTAATCTAAAAGTTAAATTTTGACCCCTTTAATTAAATACATTAAATATTTCAAATAATTTCAGAAAATTAAATAATTGATTTTAAAATCCAGAAAACATTAATTCAACTTTAAAACTAGTAATCAATCAACCTTGTTTAGGATTCATCAAATTTCAAAACTTAAATCAAATTGAATCATTTAATCATACTGGTTACCACTAGGTAACCTAGGCCTACGAGGCTATTAAGTTAGCCCCAAAGAAGGTGAAATAAACTTTACGGCCTCAGTGAGCAATAAAGGTGGTAATCATTTAATTTTAAATAAATTTATTTTAAAATCAATTTCAAATTATTAATATTTAAACTTTAATTAAAATTTTTCTTAAGCCTTTCAACCAACCAGAACATCAAACAACTTTAATTAATTGCATTATATAGGACATATCCAAACCACGGCTCACACATTTTAGATAGTTTGCTAGGATAACCAACTCTACTCTTAGGCTAAGCTGGTGTTTACTTTTCTACTATGTGGTAGATTTTTCATGATTTTTACTACATGTTGGTTGTTGATGTTAATATGATTATTTATTTAATTTTTGTACTCTGTGACATAATTGCTTGTGCAATAGATTACCCTTAGGATATGAATGATTTATACTAATTCAATTTTATACATGTGGTTATGGTCATACAGGGCAATTAAAATAAAGGGGGCAAACTAAAATCAAGATGTAAAATTAATAATATTTTTTACAGGTGCTTCAAAATGCATAAGTCCCCCTTTAAAAATTAAAAGAGCATGGCCAAGTGTGGTTGTGATTTGAACAATTTTAAATTATTTAACTTCTTGGGATTATTTGAATTTAAATTGCATAGGTTAAACCTGTAGGTTGTTGAGTTGAAAATTTTTTTTAAATTCAATGTAATTTGATGTAATTTTAATTTAATTGAGTTGTAATGTTTAAGTGCTTTGAGATTTGATATATATATATCCAACTTAGATTCCAAAGAGGAGAGAAATTCCTTAGAGGAGAGTTATTTTCCATTTGGAAGACTAAGTTAGGATAAGTTTCAAATATCCAAAGAGGAAAGATAACACCCCTCTAGGGGGGAGTTTCTTTTCATTTGGATATCCAAACCTGACGATCCAATGAGCTTGCAGAAGGATGAAGAAATGAAGAATGAGAAGAATCCCAATTCTCAAAGTTAGTTGTTTCTTAGGAGTAGAATATGGGTTATTATCATTGGTACCCAACCACTTTACTTTTCCTACAGACCCTGGGTTGTACAATTAAGTGGCACTTACCACATGAAATTTCAATTTGAATTTAAATTTAATTAATTTGAGTAATAATTAATTGATGTATTGATTACGAATAGGATTTTTATACTTTTAGTATTTTTTTGGTACTTTTTGCATGTTGATCTTTGATTTAGCCTGGAACATGATCGCAAGCTCGTGAGGGATCGTTAAAATCTTTTCCATTTCAATTAAATTTAAAACATTTAAGCTCACAAAGTAACTCTAAAATTTTAAGAAGTAAGCCCGGGACCGCTAGAAGTTCTCATAATATAATTACTGCATTTCCTTTCCATTTGTTGGCACCTTCCCGCCTGCAGGTTTTTGCAGACCACCTAGCATATGAGGGAGCAGATCTGTAAAGGGGATTCTGTGTATTCTTTTAGAGAAAAATTTATTTTCTAATCCTTTTTTAAAATTGCTTCATTTTGATTTAAGCATTCGAGTTGACTAGCACGCATCACATTAGAAACATATTAAAATTGAGTCTAAAACTTAATTACATTTTAATTTTAAGCATCAAAACCCAACATATGTTAAGGGGCCAAATTAAGGACTACTCTAGATGTTAGCCCTATTCTCAAAAACCTATCTTAAATAATATCCCTATCACTATTAAATAAAAGATCAGACTCATGGTTTTGATGCGCCTAGGTGGTTTAGCTAGCTCTCCAATCTAGGTCGAGGTAAGTCTAGATCTTATATTGCATTAGCTAAGTTCATGTCACTAATTTTTAATACCCACTTTAGACATAGGTTCTGAGGTAGGCTCATGTTATAAGATCTTAACCTCTAGGAATTGAATCCCAATTTTTTAATAAAATTGACAGCTCAAGCTTTAACCTTTCTCAATCAAATTCAAGCCTAACACTTAGGATAGACTAGGGCACTTCTATTTTTTTTTTAAAATCCCAGGTGCCTCCTACCCATCTTCCTTTGATTCCAAAAATAAGTGTTCAATATTAAATCATTACTGATTGAAATTTTCAATCCTAACCTCATTTAACATCAAACTTTAAATTTTTAAATGAAATTTTTATCGATATTTTCATCGAGAGTGTTAATAGGAAAATCCAATTTTCCTATGATGTAATTAACTATGAGGGCTAACGCTCGTAAAAAATTTAGAAACCCAGATTAATTTTTAAAAATCAAGTTTGCAAAACTCTCAATTAATTATCTTTGGGAAATTCAAATTTAACGATCATTATTCAAATGACTCATAGTGGATGATATTTTCTTTCTTCGGGAAAATATATCATTCTATTATCATAATTTTTATTATGAAATTAATGATCCGTTTTACCAGATTAATATAGTCAAACACTCAATCAAATTCTATTTTGATCCTATGGGGTTATATATGATTCTTCCCTGAGTTTGACTAGGATAATCGGGATAAATTCAAATTTTTGCAATCAATATCTATTAGGGAATGATATGTTCACCTTTCGAGGTGATATATCATTCATAATAGTGTCTTCAATTCCAAAACTAAAATTCCAGAAATTAATCCTTCCTAGAGAAAATAATCCTTCTCAAACAACACTTTTTAATCAAACAAAAAAATGACGACTCCACTGGGGAAAAATCTCTCTCCATCTTTAATAGTGATACATATTTTGTTAAATCGATAGTTCTAACTACCTTTCTTCAATTAGTCCCTCAACCCATTTCTCCCTTGGGTGAGTGTGGCCAACTCAATAAGACATGTCAAAATGAGAGGTGAGTGTAGCCAAACACCTTTCAAGCCAAGCTTTGACATTTTGCCTCCAATCTGATTAGAAGAGTGAAAGAGTCAAGCCAAGTCCTTTAATATAACATGAAAATAAATTTGTTGAAGTATGCTTTCGGTGTCACTTTGGGAAAGTTTCTAGGTTTTATTTTCCAACATTAAGGAATCAAAATAGATACAAATAAAATAAAAGCTATAATTGAAACGCCACTTCCTAAAATTCTTACTAAGTTAAGATCTTTCGAAGGTCGACTGGCATACATTAGAAGATTTATATCAAATCTTTTAGGCAGATATCAACCATTTGTAGCTTTATGCAAGAAAGAAGCACATTTGAAGTGGGATGATCATTGTTAGAAACCAATTGATAGTTTAAAATAGTATTTGAAAAATCCTCGCATAACAAAAATAAATTCAATGTAAGTAATCTCCTTCATAATATTTTATTTAATCCTAACTCCTAAGGAAGGATCTCTTATAATGGCTATTAGCATACATCCACTCCCAAGGTAGTTGTTCTTCTCTTTAGGTTCTATCATATAGTCCAATATTCTCAATCCTATAACTAACATCCTCATCTTCTTCATCATTTTCTCTAATCTAGAGAACTCTATCACAATCAACAAATGTATCATAGGTTGACTCCTCAAAAACCGAAGTTCTTTTACTAAATATGATATATGCCTTTTCTACTAAAGATTATCCTATAAATACAGCTTCACCAACTTATGCATCCAATTTTCCCAAATTCTTTTCTCTATTATTTAAAATGACGAATCTACTAACAAACACTTGTAGATGAGAGAGATTTGGAGTTCTACCCTTAAGTAATTCATATGGTCTCATATTTAATTCAGCCTTTACGTTCACCTTATTCAAAAGTAGTTAGTAGTATTTATTGCCTCAATCAAAAAAATATTTTGGTATGTCATACGCACTAAACATAGCCCTATCAGCCTCTATATGTATCCTACTCCACCTTTCAGCTACATAATTCTATTGTGAGGTTCAAGGGCCAATAAAATTATGTTCAATATATGATTCTTTGTAAAATATTTTATATTTCTTATTCTCAAATTCTCCTCCATGATTGTTATAAATTGTTGAAATGTTACATCTTGTCTTATGCTGAATCCAAAGTGAAAAAGTTCTAAACTTTTCAAATTACTCACTTTTATTGGGTAAAAACTTATGCCAAGTAAATCTAAAATAATCATCAACTATCAAAAAGCCAAAATTCATTCCTCTTAGACTCATTATAATAATAAGTCCTAATAAATCCATATGTAGTATTTCAAATGGCTAAGTGGTTATGGTATCCTAATGGATTTAAATGATGAATTCACTTCTTATATTTTTAACACATATCTCAAAAATGTTATTTATAAATTCTAACTTTCTCTAATAAGCTCTAATTAGGTGATTGTCCTAAGATTTTTAAACATGCATGGCATATTCTCCCATGCATAAACATGCTTAATCTACAGTCATTCTCAAACAATAGATCTCATGACTCTTATAATATAATTCAAATCCATCACATAAACATTACTTATTCATAAACTTTCTAGCACAAATTTGTAGAAAGAAGTTTAATACCAAATCCTTTATCACACAATCGACTAATACTGAGTAAATTATGTGTTAAGCCATCCATAAGTAAAATATTTTGAAGAGTAAAATGATTGCTTTTACTTATTGTATCTACCCCCACTAATTTTTTAGTAGTATTATCTCCAAGTGTTGCCATTCTTTTGCTTCTAGCCTTCTATGAGATGATCTTACTTATATCTCCAGTTATGCATTTTGAGCATGAGCTGTCCAGATACCAAATACCTTCATTGGACACTTTTGAAGGTACACCTACAAAACATATCAAGGTGAGCATTTTAAAACCAAAATTAAGTTGTGCCCTAAAGTGTGTGATAATATAGTCATGTCATACTATGCTAATAAGGCCTTAGACTTCTAAATAATTTATGTTCTTTGGTGGATTCTAAGTGGGCAGACTCATGTGATGTGTCCTACCAAGTCATAGGAAAAAAACCTAAAACTTGGGAATAAATGAGCAAACCTATGAAATAATGTATCCTTTTTTGTAGAATGAGTATGCATTTGGTGAAAGCACGAATAGGTTGTTAGACCTATTGCTCACGTCCCTAGGCTAACCAAGAGGGGAGGTGAATTGGTACTTTTTAAAAATTACTCTTGGCTTATGGAAAATTTTTAAAGCAAATCGTACAGTACGATATACCTTCGTACAGTATGAACAGAGATAACTTTGGCTTTTTCTTCAACCACAGAAATTCAACCACAAAGAAAATAAACTACAACAAGAAATAAAAATGCAGAAAATAAACAGTGAACAGAGAGCACTAGAATTTATAGTGGTTCGGTCAAAACACGAGCTACATCCACTCCCTAGACACTCCTTCTCTAGGTATTGCACTAAACTTAAGTGACTCTCCTTTTGCCCCCATAGCAAGGCAGAGAAGCCTTTACAAACTCTCTTTCACCAATCCCGGTGTGGCAGAGAACCGTCATCCTTTTCACCCTCCAAGTGCGGCAGGGAACCAGAATCCTCTCGAACAATCCTCTTGCAAAAGTCTCCAAGGAAACTAGGAAGATGCTTGAAGAACAAGTAAAAGAAATCCTCTTAATTGGATAACCTTGTGAATCTCCTCACAATTTTCTCTTGAAAGATCTCTCAAAACTCACTCCCAAACACTCTCCTAATCACTCTCCTCTCACTTCCCAAAAGAATTTTCGCAGAAGGATTTCTCCTTCAAATAGTTTTGAGTCATTTTATACTTGGAACAGAAAAAACTGTCCAAAAACTGAAATTTCAAGTTAAGTCTATGTCGAACGTCCCGTTCGATCTCAGATATCAATCATTTCATCTCGTACGAAAGCTTGGATGAATCGAACAGAGAGATTCGTATGAACATTTCATCCCGTACGAATGCTTGGATGAATCGAACAGAGAGCTTCGTATGAACATTTCGTCCCGTACGAATGCTTGGACGAATCGATCAGTGAGCTTTGTATGAAAATTCATCCCGTACGAAAGCTTGGATGAATCAAACAGTGAGCTTCGTACGAACATTCATCCCTTACGAAAGCTTGGACGAATCGAACAGAGAGCTTCGTACGAACATTTCATCCCATACGAAGTCTTGGACGAACCCAATTTTAAGCAGTTCATTTCGCAAAACTCATGTAAGAAAGGTATTCGTATTATACGAACATGACTTAGAAAAATTTTCTTTGCATGCGGGTTTTATTTGGAGGACATATTCTACAGATCATCATGTACGATTACAAATCTTACTGTACGATCAGTGTAAAAAATTTAAGATTTTTACTCCCCCAATGTATGTGTGCATAGTTATCCAACTTACAATCGCACTCTCTCAGACTCAAGAAAAAGAAAATTTTATAGACTTCATTTACAGTGGACAGGTGAACTTGAAGTCTTCAACAATCTAGAGTGTGAATTTCCTGAAAGATACTTTAGTACACACAACAAAAAACTCAAATATATCTTAGAAGATGAATTAGACAAACAATAAGCTTTTGTAATCATCAAAAAACTTAAATAACATAAACTTGGATTAAAATTCACATGAACAAACCGATTCACCCAAATTACAACAATCTCCCCTTTTTTGATGATGGAAAAACAACTATTATTTGAAATGAAATACATAAAAAAAATCTTCTAACATTCACTAAATGTACTCCCTTAAATAAAAGATCTACACTCCCCCTAAATAAAAGATCTCTAATGTTCCCCTAAAGTGTTGATTTATCTTATCCCTAAGCTCCCCCTAAAGACTAATCAAGATATATGAGGATTTAGAATTTTACATGGAATACACAAGGGAAGGATAGGATAAAGGGTAGGATAGAGTGTAGAAATGATAACACAAGCACATACAAAAATAATAGCACAAGAAACAAGAACAAACAAAATAAATAAATAGCACATAACATAAGTCAAACTATTACAAATAAATAACACATAAGCACAAGTCAAATTAATATAAGTCAAACAAATAGTCACATAACATACAAAATAGCACATACAAAATAGCACATAATATACATAAGTCAAACAATAAAACTCTCCCCCTTTTGCCAACAGCAAAAAGTTCACTTAAAAATAGTTGAGAAGAGGAATAATGTTAAATGAAGTTTAACTACAATATTCAATTGAGATGCAAAAACTAAATACTCAAAAAATGTTAGATTGCATAGTATGTTAAGGAGAAGAAAAGTTGATCTAAAGTTGTAATCCATTAGACATATTAGTAGTCTCAATTTTGTACAGAAGATGAGATAACATTACCAAAATTCAAAGTCTACAATGACAATTATTGATTAGTGAAAATAGAGAAAAAAATGCTAAAGGAAAGAAAATTTGGAGACTTTGCGCATCTTTTCAAAATGTAGGCTAATTTTGTGCCTTATTAAAATTTGGCGACACTGCGCATCTTTTATTGGATGACACAGTTTGTGTGTCATTTCACATTTGGCGACATTGCGCATCTTTTCTTGTATGGCACATTTTGTGCATCTTTTCAAACTTTACTTTGAATGTAAGATTCTTTCCAAAAACATTATCTCTTAGTCACACATACAATAATAAACACTAAGATTTAGACAGTGAGAATAATGTTAAAATTTAGACTAAATAATACATGTCTAAATAAGATTAAGTAAGATCTTCTAATCCACACAAAAATATAATGAAATCTAAAAAATTTGAAAATTTAAATTTATGCATAGTATTTTCTATTGTAATATGAACTCAATTAATATTCTAGATCATTAATCAACTATAGTCAAGTGAATAGAACAATAAAAATAAAACAGTTATTAACACAAAGAAGATAAGCACAGAAACAATAGAACATTTCATTTCCAATCATTTGAAACATGCAACATAGCAAGTGTTACATTTAGGCATCATCCAAAAAAAAACTTGCTAGACATTCCAAAAACATAAACTTTCACAGAACATAGAACAGCCTCAGACTGATAAAAGGAAAACACAATCACATCTCAAGCCATATCATAACAAAGAGAGCTAGAACTGAGAAGGACCCTGATCGGGAGGAGGTGGTGGAGCACCAAACAACGTAAAATAGCTGTTCAGAGTAGCAATATTAGTATTTACAGCATCAAATTGATCATCCTACCTCTTCAAATGAGCCTCCATATCATCAAACCTTTTGTCCATTCTATCAAAATGTTGGACCATATTTTTATAGAAATCCTGTGATGGTCCAGGTGCAGTTGAGGGTGCACCTGAAGGAGCAGAAGCAGAAGGAGGCTCATCATCTGAGTTGTCAGCTGTACCCTCTTTCCCAAATAATTCTCTAAAGGAAGCATCAGGAAAGTACAGTGGGAGTTTAGAAGGACCAGAAGGATGAACTAGGTTGTATTTCCTCTCTAGAATGTAACACACAACATGTCCTAAAGCAATATTTTTCTTCCTCTTCACACTAGCCAGACCAATATCAGAAAGATAGTAGATATAGTCTAAGATCAATTAGGCTTCATTTCTTGGTTGGCCAGTCATAATAAGAAAAGTGGTTGAGGAAAGAAGTGGAGTCAAATTAACCCTATCGCCTGCTTTAGGAATGATTGATGTCCTAAGCACATGTTGTATTATCCTTGCATTTTGATTCAATGTATCTACCCGAGAGACATGTGTGGGTGTGCTTACACCTCTAAGAACTCAATTAATTTTCGACCAACCATTTTCAGGTCTAGTGGAGTAGGTGTGAGCTCTAGTACCTTGAGTTCTAAGATGAACATATTCTCCTAAATCCTCCTTAGTTATCATAACTTTTTATTTAAGAACAAATGAAGAAATGACTGTGTGATCCTGGTTAAAAGTCATGTTGGCCAGAAACACATGAAACAAATCTTTATTGAAAGCATAGATCAAGATCAAGAGAAAGAAAAAATCGATCGAGTCAAAGAGGGGCATAACTGCAAAATGTATATTTTTCTGCAATAATATGCGGGAAGGAGTAACCTTAGATGTAGCATACCTAAGGTATGCTTCCTCATTCTCCACACTAAGAAAGTTTTCATCCCAGTTCCTTCTAGACGCAGGACCCCTAGCCACCCGTGCTCTTTTTCCACTGCTAGACATCTTCTTTCAAGGCTCTAAAAGGTTCTAGATAGATAGTGAAATGAAAGAAAATGATCCGCCTTTATATAGAAAAAACCTGCGATCGTACTGTACTTGATTCATCCGGGATGAATGAAAGTTCGTCTAAGATGAACGAAAGCAGTCAAAATGAAATGATTTTTCATAAACTGCTCGTCCCAAGGTGTCCTTTCGTATAGGCTTTTTAACTTCCTGATCGTACACATGATGACGTGTTCGTCCGGGATGATCAGAAAATTTAAGTTCGTTCAGGCGATGGTTAGGTTCGTCCCTCACGTGAAATGACATGTGGATCGTACAGACGAATGACGTATTCATACGTACGATCACCAATAATAACTGATCCTAACCGTGTCTCCTCCCAGTTCATAGAGATGAAGTATGGGTACGATATTGTAATCATATAGTATGAATAGACACTATAAACTACCATCACTTCAATACAAACATGCTTTCATCATTCAATTAAGGAACAAAAAATCACAACAATGTGATACCAACCAATGAACAAACTTAACAAATACAAATAAAATAAAAAAAATGTAGAATTTTCAATCAAGCATTAAGATCTATCACACCTAGCCTTATCCTTAACATGCTAAATGTGTCAAAGGCTAAGGGTTTTGTGAAAATATTTGTAAGCTGATCTTTAGTAGCTACATGATGTAGTTTAATTTCTCTTTTCGCTACATGATCTCTTATAAAATGATGCCTTATGTCAATATGCTTGGTTCTAGAATGTTGAATAGGATTCTTTGAAATGCAAATGGCACTAGTGTTGTCACAAAATATGGGAATGGTGCCAACTACAATTCCTAAGTCACTCAATTATTGTTTCAACCAAAGAACCTATGCTACACAACTCCCTAAGGCAATGTATTCTGCTTCAGCTGTAGAAAGTGCTACTGAATTTTATTTTCTACTGGACCAAGATACTAATGAATTTCCAATGAATTGACATGTTCCAAAAGTACTTTTTCTATCCACCCTACAGCCTGCAAAATCTGAATCTGAGTATCCAATAATATCAAAATAAGAACTATTCTTAGGATACCAAATTCCTAAATTTTGAGTTCCTAAAAGATATCTTAAGATTCTTTTTACTGCTGTCAAATGTGATTCATTTGGATCAGCTTGAAATCTAGCACATAAGCAAACACTAAACATAATATCAGGTCTGTTAGCAGTCAAATAAAGCAAAGATCCAATTATTCCTCTAAACTTCTTTTGATCAACAGATTTTCCCTTAGGATCCTTATCTAATAGGACTGAGGAACTCATGGGTGTAGTGACTGGTTTAGCATTATCTATTTCATACTTTTTGAGGATTTCCTTCACATATTTAGATTAATAAAGAAAAGTACCTTCCTCATTTTGCTTTATGCTAAAGCCAAGAAAATAACTCAAATCACCCATCAAACTCATCTCAAATTCACTACACATTATTTTTGAAATTTCATCACATAGAGCTTTATCAGTTGATCCAAAAATGATATCATCCACATATATTTGTACAATGAGTATCTCATTTCCAAGTCTTTTCAAAAATAGAGTGGTGTCCACACTTCCTTTAACAAATGATCTGTTTAATAAAAAAGTGCTTAACCTCTCATACCATGCTCTAGGTGCCTGTTTTAATCCATATAATGCCTTTTTTAATTTGAAAACATAATTAGGGTATTTAGAATTTTCAAAACTAGGGGGTTGCTCAACATAAACATCCCCTTCTATCACCCCATTTAGAATGGCACTCTTAACATCCATCTGATACAATTTAAAATTTTTAAAATAGGCAAAGGCTAACAAAACTCTTATTGCTTCAAGTCTTGCTACAGGGGCAAATATCTCCTCAAAATCAATTCCTTCAATTTGATTATACCCCTTAGCTACTAATCTAGCTTTATTTCTCACAATTACTCCTGAATCATTCATCTTGTTTTTGAACACCCACTTAGTCCCAACTACACTTTGATCTTTTGGCCTTTCCATTAATTCCCAAACATCATTTCTCTTGAATTGATTCAACTCCTCTTGCTTGGCCAAAATTGAAAATTCATCCAAAAGTGCTTGTTCTGTGTTCGTGGGTTCTATCATTGAAATAAATGCTGAATGATTCACTTCTTTCCTCAAATTATGCCTAGTCCTAACTCCTTCACTTGGTTCACCTAAAATCAATTCTTTTGGATGACTCCTTACAAATTTCCATTTTCTAGGCAATTGGTTTTCCTCTTCTTTTTCAACCCTTTATTCAACTTTTTGATTTTCAAGTTTTTGGGTTATCACCTCAACCTCATCTTCATCCAACTTAGACCCTTTACTATCATAGGATTCATCAAAAATAACATGTGTGGTCTCTTCAACTACCAATGTTCTCTTATTAAAAACTCTATAGGATTTTGCAACACTTGAATATCCTAGAAAGATTCCTTCATCTGATTTCGGATCAAATTTTCCTATAAGAGTTTTATCATTATTATGTATGAACACTTTACATTCAAAAATATGTAGATGCGAGAGGTTGGGACTTCTACATTTAAGAAGTTCATAGGGTGTCTTATTCAATTTAGACCTTATGTACACCCTATTCAATACATAACATGATGTACTGACTGCTTTAGCCCAAAAGTATTTAGGAAGTGAATATTCTGCCAACATGGCCCTAGCAGTTTCACCTATGTCCTGTTCTTTCTTTCTATAACTCCATTCTGTTGAGGTGTCCTAGGAGCTGAGAAGTTGTGTTTAATTCCAAGAGATTTGCAAAACTCATTAAACATTTCATTTTCAAATTCTCCCATATGATCACTTTAGATACTAACTATTTAAAAATAAAGTTTCCTCTGAATCCAAGTGGCAAAATCTCTGAACTCTTCAAATGATTCACTCTTATGATTCAAAAATCTAATCCAGGTGAATCTAGTATAGTCATCCACAATAACATACCTAAATCTTTTTCCTCCTAAACTTAAGGTACTAACAGGTCCAAATAAATCCATGTGAAGAATTTCTAAGGGCTTGCTAGTCCTAATTTCCTTGATAGAATTGAATGAGGATCTCACTTGTTTTCTTAGTTGACATGCATCACACAAGTGATCTTTAGTAAAATCCAATTTGGGTACTCCTCTAACTAGTTTCTTTTGAGTGATTTTCTTAAGATTTTTTATGCTAGCATGACAAAGCCTTCTATGCCACAACCATGATTCATCAGATACTGTTTACAAACACAAGGTAGTAGATGGTTTAACAGAATTAAAATCTAGCATGTAGATATTGTTCACCCTATCACCATTCAAAATAACAGTTCCATTTAGACTAATAACACAACTTGTAGGTAAAAACTTTATATGATAGCCCTTGTCAAATAATTGACTAATACTCAATAGATTGTGTTTCAAGCCTTCAACCAGCAGTACATTCTCAATAACAAAATTTTCTGAATTTCTAATTATACCTGTACCTACCACTCTCTTGGTGGTATTATCTCCAAGCATCACCTTGCCTCCATTCCTGGCTTCCAGCGATATAAATTGATTCGTATCTCCGGTCATATGCTTTGAGCATCCACTGTCTAGGTACAAATACTCTCACGAGGTCTTCTGTGAGAGTGCTCTTGCAAAATGATCAAACATTAGTCTTAGGAACCCAAATAAGTTTGGGTTCACCTCTTGGCAACTTTAAACCAGATGCATGTGTGATATGCTATGGTTTATACACCTTAGGTCTCCATACTAAATGTATTCTATACTTCAAAGTACAGGTATGGGAAATATGTCCTAAACTACCACAAGAAAAACACTTTATCCCTGGAAAGGGATTCACCAATCTATTCTTCCAAAAAAATTTCTTTTTAGATCTTGAGTCAATGTTCATGTGATAAGATTCATGAAACTCTTTAAGTTTAGATGGTATTTTATTTTCCTTATGTGCTTTAATCTGAACTTTAAGATAAGCATTGGCACTTTCTAAAATTGAATTATCAATTTTCAACTCATGCTCTCTAGAATCCGATTCATCCATAAAGATCTTAAAATCTTTTTCAAGTTCAGCATTTGATGATTTTAAAAGATTATGCTGTTTGTTTAAATCATCATACTCAGCCAACAAAGTCATGTGGTTGCTATCAATTAATGCATGATCTTTTCTAAGGATCTCATAATCTTTCTGCAGCTCTATATAATCAAAATTTAACTTAGCGTGCATTTTCTTAAGTTTCATATATCCAGAGTGTATGCATTCAGAAACTTCAAATAATTCTTCATAGCTTAAATCACATACCTCATCCTCATCTGAATGGTCGAGGTTATCAGCCATTAAGTATAAATTGGTAACTACCTCTTCTGGTGCTGTTTCTGATGAATCTGAAGCTGAGTCTGCCCAGAAAGCTCGTTGTACTCTCTTTTTACCCCTTCTATCCTTTAGTTTCTCCTCGGTCTTCTCCTTGCTAGGATTTCCTTTGAGATTGGGGAATTCTGCCTTGATGTGTCATGGCTTCCTGCACTCATAGCAAATGACTTCATTTGAAGCCTTAACATTCTTCTGGAACTTACCTTTATTCCAAAACTGGCGTCTTCTCTGCTTCATTTTTAGGAAACTTTTAAATTTCCTCATCATCAGGGCAATATCCTCTTCATCCTCAGGTAGTGACTGATCACTTTCAGAGTCATCCACCTTTAAAGCAATGTTCTTCTCCTTTTGCTTCTCACCTGCATCAATCTGTCTTTGAGTCACCGATTGCTCGTAAGCAATTAGTAGTCTAAGAAGATTGTCAACAGAATAAACATTCAAATCTTTAGATTCAGTTATTGCAGTTATCTTTGCATCATATGCAGGAGGTAAACAATGTAATATCTTGTTAACTTTCTCTGTATTCGTCAACTCCCTACCTAAAGCATGCACTGAAGTGGCTATGTGTGTAAAATGAGTGTACATGTCAGAAAATGATTCATTCTATTACATGCGAAAAAGTTCATAGTCGTGTAAGAGAATGTTCAATCTAGTTTGTTTTACTTCATTAGTACCTTCATATGTGATGCAAAGTCTATCCCAAATTTCTTTTCTTGATTTACAGGTAGATACACGCATGTAATCTTCTGACTAAAAAGCACAAAAGAAACTATTCAAACACTTAGCATTCAGTTGAGCTAATTCACGTTCTTCTACAGTCCAATTTACAAAAAGTGTTTGAACTCTTATTCCATCTACAATTCTAGTAAGTTCAGTATAACCATCCTGAACTAACATCCACATGCAATAGTCAAGTAATTGCAGAAAAGTAGACATGCGAGTTTTCCAAAAATCAAAAAGGATATTATCAAATAATGGTGGTCTAGTGATCGAGTATCCTTCCATAGTGTTTCTATTTCCAAAATTAGCCATGATCAAAATTTTAAAAAGTATTCAAAATAATTATTTTTAAAATTGGCTCTGATACCACTTGAAAGTACGAATAGGTTGTTAGACCTTTTGCTCACATCCCTAGGCTAACCAAGAGGGGGGGGTGAATTGGTACTTTTTAAAAATTACTCTTGGCTTATGGAAAATTTTTAAAGCAAATCGTGCAGTACGAATAGAGATAACTTTGGCTTTTTCTTCAACCACAAAAATTCAACCACAAAGAAAATAAACTGCAATACGAAATAAAAATGCTGAAAATAAACAGTGAACAGAAAACACTAGAATTTATAGTGGTTCGGTCAAAACACGACCTACATCCACTCCCTAGAGACTCCTTCTCTCCGTTTACCCCCACAGCAAGGCAGAGAAGGCTTTACAAACTCTCTTTCACCAACCCCGGTGTGGCCGAGAACCGTCATCCTTTTCACCCTCCAAGTGCGGCAGAGAATCGTCGTCCTTTTCACTCTCCAAGTGCGGCAGAGAACCTTCATCCTTTTTACTCTCCAAGTTTGACAGAGAACCGTCATCCTTTTCACCCTCCAAGTGTGGCAGAGAACTGAAATCCTCTCGAATAATCCTCTTGCAAAAGTCTCTAAGGAAACTAGGAAGATGCTTGAAGAACAAGTAAAAGAATTCCTCTCAATTGGATAACCTTGTGAATCTCCTCACAATTTTCTCTTGAAAGATCTCTCAAAACTCACTCCCAAACACTCTCCCAATCACTCTCCTCTTACTTCCCAAAAGAATTTTCGCAGAAGGATCTCTCCTTCAAACAGGTTTGAGTCATTTTTATACTTGGAAAAGAAAAAACCGTCCAAAAACTGAAATTTCAAGTTAAGTTCGTGTCGATCGTCCCGTACGATCTCAGATCGTACCGTACGAATAGTTCAAAATATTAATCATGTCATCTCATACGAAAGCTTGGACGAATCGAACAGAGTGATTTGTACGAACATTTCGTCCCGTACGAATGCTTGGACAAATTAAACAGAGAGCTTCGTACGAATATTTTGTCTCATACGAATGCTTGGATGAATCGATCAGTGAGCTTCATACGAACATTCGTTCCGTACGAAACCTTGGATGAATCAAACAGTGAGCTTCGTACGAACATTTGTCTCATACGAAAGCTTGGATGAATCGAACAGAGAGCTTCGTACGAACATTTCATCCCGTACAAAGTCTTGGACGAACCCAATTTTAAGCAGTTCGTACAACAAAACTCATGTACGAAAGGTATTCGTACTGTACGAACATGACGTAGAAAAATTTTCTTTGCATGCGGGTTCTGTTTGGAGGACATATTCTACAGATCATCCCGTTCGATTACAAATCGTACTGTACGATCAGTGTAAAAAATTTAAGATTTTTACTCCCCCAATATGTATGTGTGCACAGTTATCCAACTTACAATCACACTCTCTCAGACTCAAGAAAAAGAAAATTTTACAGACTTCATTTACAGTGGACAGGTGAACTTGAAGTCTTCAACAATCTAGAGTGTGAATTTCCTGAAAGATACTTTAGTACACACAATAAAAAACTCAAATATATGTTAAAAGATGAATTAGACAAACAATAAGCTTTTGTAATCATCAAAAAACTTAAATAACATAAACATGGATTAGAATTCACATGAATAAACCGATTCACCCAAATTACAACATTTGGTTCTCTCCTAGGTGTTGTGTGAACAGATCTCGATGCATCATCTTTTAGTTCCTTTCTTGAATATTCATTTGTAGATGGAATAATGCCTAATTTTACACATGCTAATGCTAGCTATCTTGCAAAAGTAAGACCTCTTCTTATAATATTTACATTCTTGTTGAATTCAATATACATATTATTTTTCTCTTTTAAATCATTTTTTAAAATTTTAGAGTCATTTATTAGACTTAAATGTGCTACTATCATAAACATGTTCATCGTTAGAGTTATTACTACTATCTTTAGCATGAGACGGAGATCTATGATCTCTTCAAGAGCTTTTATTTCTTATTATTCAGAGTCGGAGTTGGCCCAAAAGGATCTTTGTGCTCTCCTTTTGTTCTTTTTAAATTACCCTTGTCCTTAACATTTTCTTTCATTAATTGGCTCTTTATGTTTGGGCATTATGACTTGATATTGCTTATCTCTTTACATTCAAAGTACACACTGTAATTTAAAAGCTTATTCAATTTATTAATTTAACTCTCCATTTTTTATCGTGACATCCATGCTTAATTTATGGGAAATTCTTGAATTTTCTCATCATCATTGTTATATCTTAATTTATTTTCTCCTTTAGTATTCTTATTTTAAAAATCATTGGCTTTCAGTGCAATAGTATTCTTTCTTATTTTATTACCAACATCTACATTCCTTTGACTAACCTTTTGCTCATAATCAATCAAAGAACAATGAAGGTTTGCAATAAAATAAGAATTTAAATCTTTGGATTCAGATGTTACCATCACCTTGGAATCTTAAGACTCTAGAAAAAATCACAAAATCTTATTAACTTTTTTAGCATTAAAAGTTTGTGTAACTAAGGTATAAAAGGATTTGAATTTTTTTAAATCTCCACATCAAAAATTATTTCACCAGGTTACATGTGAAAAAGTTCAAAATAGTGTAAAAAGATATTTTTGCATGGTGATTTGACTTTATAAGTGCCTTCATATGTAATACATATATTGTCCAAAATTTCTTAAACTATTTTACAAATAGCGATACATATATTATCTTCATATTTCAAAGCAAAAAAAAATTCAAACATTTGACATTCGGCTAGGCTAGTTCTCTATTCTAATAACTCCATTTAGTCCTGGAAAGATCCACTTTAATTCCATTACTAATCTATATGGTGGTGTGTATCCTACCATCACTAAGCTCTAAATTCTAAATTTCAATGAATTATAAAAATTTGTACATGTAAATTTTCAAGAAATCATAAGGTATATTATCAAATAGTGGTTATTGGGTAATAGAATACCCTTCCCCATTGTTTCTATTTCCAAATTGTGCCAATTTAGAATTTACTTTTGGGGTACTTGTGATACATATTGGCAAGTTAGCTTTATGTTGATCATTTTATTTAAATAATGAAACTTTTTATGCCTTCTTCCATTTCTTTTCGATTATCTTTCATTTTTCTTTTCTTTTTTTTTTTATTGTGATAGCTCACAAGAATAAGATAATAGGAATTTAAATGTGACTTTCCTGGTACACTTAGCAGGTAATATGGAATGGATCTCACTTGAGTGGGGATTTCCCTTCTTATTATGACATTAGATCGCCTATGGGTCTTTGTGTCTAGGGCCTCAGCTATCTCACAAGGTCTAGTCATATTCTCTTTTTAGCTCACCTTGGATGAGAACTTGGTTGATTCCTCTCCCACTCGGTTGCATTTTATTGTTATAAAGGCGGACATTTATGGTGGGTGAATTTGAGTTCCTATCTTATTGGGAGCCCACCCAAAATTTTTAAGGCAAGCCACCCACACACCTTGGGCAATTCTTGGTCAATTAGCTTATTTGAGTAAATTCATTAAGCATTAGACGACTATATTAAACGGGTGAGATGTTGCTTTTAACCTTGAGGAAATTTAAGTTCCTTAAGCATTATTTTTATTTAGAAGTGAGTTCCTCAAGTATGTATTTTTAGAAAACAAAAAATTTTAAGATCTTATTCTTATATATATATATATATATATATATATATATATATATATATATATATATATATATATATAATGGACTCACTTATACAAAATAGAGAAAAGAATTAAAAATTTGGAGTTTTAATTAACTTTTAAATAATAATAATAATTATACATGTGGGTATGGATAGAAAATTATTTAGTCGTTAGTGCTCCATATTCTTGGAATCTCCATTCAAGACCGAGTTTATAGCTGATAGGTGCTTGGGTCAACTTATGCATTGATGATGTGTGGTCCTCCCCATAAGGTCTCTAATATTCTAAAGATGGAGTGGCAAACTAGCAGACTATAGCATCTGCCTTCTTTATGATTAGTCACCAAACTTAAAGGCTTTCTCTCTGACTTTACATAAAGGAGGATTATGCTCGATGTTCCTCTAGGAGGTCTGATACTATTATCAACCCTTCCTAGTAGGTTACCTCCCACTCACCTAGCTCATTTTCTTCAAAATTTGCTTTAGCAATTACTTATTGTCTATACAAGTCGAGTTCAATAGGTATAAGTGCTTCAATGCTATATAAGAGCGAGAATAGTTTCTACTCAATTGCTAATCCAACATAACTGAAGGAAGCACCTGAACTTATTTGGTAGTTGCCCCTTCTAACATCTTACTTACGAGGTTTTGGATTTTATTGGCGATAGTGTCAACTTGCCTTTTTATTTGTAGGTGATGGAAGAAGGCAAACTTCAAATGAATGCATTATGAGTGATAAAAAAGATCCAGTGTCTTGCTAGTAAATTGTAACCAATTATCATAATGATGGTGAGAGACACACTGTATCTATAACTAATATTAGTCCAAAAGAAATTTCTCATAGTAATTGAGGTTATTTTGATTATTACCTTTGCTTCTATCTACTTTGTGACATAGTTTACCATGAAAAGAATGTATTTCCTTTCCCCTATAAAAGGCAGGAATTTCACCACCAAATCCTTTCCCCATACTATTGCAAGGGTGGAAATTATTGGCACTAAGTATACCTATTGGAGAATTCCTTTGCATTCTTCCTTAGAGTCTACTAGAAATAACCTTACATTTAGATTTTAGGGGTGAGTAGTCTTTCTCTTGAATTACATTCACATTTATCTAAAGTAGTTTCTATGGTTACCATTTCCTTCTTAAATTCTCAAACACACCTTAGGTTAAGAGAAGTTATCGACCTTTAGAATAACTCTCCCGCATTGTATAATTAGTTGGAAGCTTTGATCTTAAAACATCACTATTTACTGGCCTATGCACTCAATCATCCCTATCTATAGATACTCTATGATTGGGTATAACCAACTTGCCTAGAAACTTGCTTTTACTAACATTATTTCCCCTCCTTATATAATATGACTTATGATCTTTACTATTGGTCTTTTAATCTGAGATTCCTTGCTTAAAAATGAGATTATCAAGTTGGCTATATTCCTTGGTGATTACAGTTTTCTTCAAGTAATCAAATTTGCTAATTTATACCTTCACCTTGAAGAGATATTTTAATAGTAACTCATCCCGTACTTCATACTCACCGTTGATTTTGTTCACCATCAGCTGCAAGTCTAAATACACCATTAGCTTAGTTGGCTTAACCCCCATGGCGATTCATTGGATAGTGAGTAAAACATCATACTTGGCTTGATTTTTTATGGACTTAAACTCTATAGTAGTTGCCTATGTGATGGTTATTCCAATTGGTCCTCCAAAACCATGCTTAAACTGACTCCTTGTTCTCCTTAGGTGCCATAAGTATAAGATGTCCAATGCTATTGTGGAGATGTTGCATTTGAACTGCCATGTCCCTGATGTTAACTAGAAAAATAATGGATTCTTAGGTTTTAATGGCCATCCTTATCATGTAAGTTAATTGGAACTTGTTTAGTTGCACTGACCATTTAAGAATTTTCCTAAGTGATAATATTTTTTAAGTATAGCCGTTGGTGGGTAGTCAATTACTACTTGCACGGAATGGACCTAAAAGTATAGATAAAGTCACATCACTTAAGTCACAATGTCCATTAAGGTATCTCCATGATTTGATATCTTTGTTTTTTTTTTTGTTTTTTTTTTTTTGAGAGGATTTTGCTCATATAATATAGAAGCCACTACATCTCCCCTTCTTCCTTGATAAGCATAAAGCTGACAACAATCTTGCCCATGCCCACGCATAATAATATATCTTTACTTTATAGCAAGCTTTAAGTAGGGGTGGTGAGCATAGGAGGATCTTTAATTATTGAAAGGTGGCTTCACAATCATCACCAAAGAGAATTTCTTTTTGCTTTATGGAATTTGAAGAATGTCTAGCAGCTCTTACCGTGCTGAAAATTAATCAATTAAGTCCAATGACTTACCTACTAAGTCATTGCACTTTTTTAATTGACTTAGGTGAGTTCATCTCGAGAGTTCACCTTCACCTTATCTTTATTTACTTTAACACCTTTAGAGTTCGAGGAGGGACCATAATTTCTTCCCTTAATTTGCACCAAAAATATGTTTCAGTGGGTTTGTTCACATTTTATTCCTTTTTATGGTGGTAAATCTCTCAATTATATCTTTTATAAGCTGGCAAGGAGATTTGTTCATCATTAGAGGTTAATGACATACACATCCATAATCCTCCCCCTCTAGTCCCTGAAGATCATATCCATTATTCTCTTGTAAGTTGGCCCTCCATTCTTTAAGTTAAAGGGCATCACCATATAGGAGTACATGCATTCTATAATGATAAAGGCTTTTTATTTTGTAGTCACTTGGACGCATTTTCATTTGATGGTAGCCTAAGATAGTATATATAAAGCTTATGATTGAGTATCCCACTATCGAGTCATCTAAAACCTCTATCCTTGGTAATGTATATTCATCCTTTTGACCTGTTGAGTTCAAATTAGTTAATTCCACACACATGCTCTAGTTTTTGGTCTCCATTTGTCCCATGAGCACATTAGTGATCTAGTTTGTGTGATAGACCTCTTGGTAAAGTTAGCCTTTAATAGCTATTTCAATTTCTCCCTTATGTGCTCGGTGAATATTGTGGCATTCTTATTTATTTTATCTCCATTTAGTTGGGAGTTTGATGGCGATGTGATAAGTGCATATCATGGTTTCAATGGTGTTTAATAGAGGCTTATTAAACATGGAATTATAAGTCATTTAAGCATTGACTATGATGAAGTCATCCATTATGGTGTATTAGTAGTTTCCCTCGCCCTAAGTGATGAGTCGGATGACTACACATTTTATCTCCCTATGCTCACCATAGAAGTCATAGAGCGGTTATATAATATGGGTAAGCTAGGAAGTGAACATGTTCATTTTTTCAAATATAGATTTATAAATATGACATGGTACTCATTGTGTCTATTAGAAGGCTTTCAATCTGATAGTTAGAAAGCAAGGTAATGAAGATCATAGCATCTTTGTGTGGGTTTTGTCTCTTAGGCTCATTAGATTCATTAAAAGTGATAAGGGTGACTTCCACTATAGGGGTTCACATGATGGATGTCAAGTTCACCTCGTTAATCTTAGTTTTTTTTTCATTCATATGTGAGTTTGCATACTCATTGCCCATAATGGTGGATACTACTCTAATAATGTGTATGGAATAATCAATAACTAGGTCATTGCCTTTACTTTCAGTTAGGGATTCTCATAGGCAATGGCCTAGGAAAATGAGTATTAATTCCTTCAATTTTCCATCTATGGGTAGAACTTCCATAAAACCCAACAGGTGATGACACGTCTTATTATGGTCATGATTCTTATGGAAGATGTAATACCTAGAAGTGTCCCTTGCTAGGAATGTCACCCTCATGGTTGTCAGACACCTAAAGAATTTCTTATTTGGAATGGCCTTAACAAGCTTAGCCATGGATACTTATAGCAGACTGTAAGTTGGGTAAGTTAGTGAATAGTGTGTGCCCTCTTCTAAATATGGCTGAGTAGCACAAATTAGCTCTTCCAATATTAATGTTGGTAGCCTTGCAATCCTTGACAGCCTAGCCTGTAGGGGTGCCATCAAATTTTTGGTGTAATAATGATTACTCGGTGTATTTCATCTCCTATCCCTTCTATCCCTGAGATAAGTTCTTTGTCTTTTGCATCCTTGTTATTGCTCTCTAGTGGCACATATTTATGAGGGTGACTGGCTAAGGAGGACTCGAACTCTCTATTATACACTTTAACATTCACTTGGTTGTTTGCCAACTCAAACAATTCTATAAGCATCCACGGCTGTTGCAAGCCATGTTCACATCTTAATGGAACTTCTCTAAATCCTTAGGTTAGTGTAGCCTGGGTGATTATAAGCTCTAAATCCTTCACATCCCACATTTCTCTCTAAAGCCATACAATGGAGCTCTTAAGTGACTCTCCTGATTCCTACCACATCTTTAACTGAGCTTCATGAGCTCCTTTGGGGCATTTGAACACTGAGAAATTGAGTCATAAACATCATTTTAAATTTAAAAAAACTAGTTATCACTCCTTCCTCTAGGCACTACCAAATTGACCGAACCACCTAAGAATCAACTCTTTAAGTTTCTTCAAGAAGTGCTGACTCTTAGGGCAATCATTGATGTCTAGCAAATAAGTCATTGACTCCAAGATAGCTACATGATTAGTTAGATTAGTCTTGCCTCAATAGAACTCTAATTGTTGTAATTTGAGCTTGGAGGGGGTCTAGCCTCATTGATCTCACTAAAGAAGGACTTAGTAAGTTCAGGTTCATACCTTCGGACCTGGCTACCTGGCAAACTATAGTCTTCATCAATTATCTGCCAGCAAGTATAATCAGGAATTTGTGTTGAGGTTGGCATTGTATCTTTAGCCATCTATGTCTAACTACCAAGCAGAAGAACTTTTAGGGATTCTGCTAGCTCGCACTCGCCCTTGGAAGCAACCCAGGGCATCTAGGGTCATCTTCTTAATCTATCATCCATTTCATGTATATCTCAATGAGTTGTGTATTTGATGTTCTCCATGTTCACAAAATGACCTAATTAACTCGCTAATCGGTTCGGGATTGTCTTCTTTTTAATGGCATCAATCCACAATCACCACATATGAGAGGATTTTCCATCCGAATATTTTTGTTAGTAACACTTGGCTTTACCAGCAAGCTGACCTTATGAGCTAAGACCTATGAGAATGAAGAGTGGAGAGAATAGAGAAAAATGCTACATAATGAGCGGTGGTGGTCCAGCTATGTCACGAATTATTAGCCTAGTGAGGAAGCACTAGTTCACCTTGCAGAGGATAAGCTCCTTTGAAGGCCTGGGTGAGTAGCACCTAGTGATTACTTTGGACTAGTCCCTTATGTGTTTCAGGTGAGTAGTGCCTTATGTTAGGCAAGTTTCATTTTGTGGGCTTCCCTTGAAGGCGAATTCATTCCCATAACCTACGCGCTACTTATAAAATACCTTTGAAAAATGAAAAGTTTAGTGAATTAATTATTGAAGAAGATAGTTTAAAATTAAACTTAAAATTTCATATTTTATATTTTAACACTAAAACATATCTCCTAAAAAAATATTATTATTAACGAATAATTTCAACTCTGAACAGCATTAGCAACAAAAAAATGACCCTGTTTGGATTTATCGGTTTGGAATAGCCACTAAAAAATTTGGTGAAATAAGGCAATAAAATACTTTGAAAGTCCGATTAGCAACTCTTTGTCTGCTTCTGTTGACTAATGTTTAACTATAAGACGTCACATCTAATTTTAAAGATTTTTTATTAATGGACAGTTGAAAGTTGGCTGGGAACGGTTCAACTATGGAGAAACCGGACCGAGAAGTGATAAAGACGGCCGGTTTGAAAAAGCACGGACCTTTATGAACCAATGGCGACTAGCACATCGAATCGCCATATATGATGGCCTTTTAGACAAAATTACACCCTTTCTTTAAGGTTTCTTGATTTTACACTGCCTTTTGTTGCTGTCATTGTTAATACTAAGGATTTTTTGTTTTACATTTTACATTTAATTTATTCTTATGATCAATAAAATGAGCTCTGCTTTTAATATTAAAAAAAAAACAAAACAAAGTAAAATAAAAATTTACACTGCGAAACTCTTCAAAAGATTCCCGTAGCGGCTAAAACTCACTAATATGCCAATTATAAGAAAAAATTTCAGCCGGTCCACCTGTGCTCATATGACATGCGACTTATGGCAGCCGAGCAATCAGACCGATTGCATTTAAAAAAAAAATTCGGTACGAATATTCGGACAAAATGTTTTTATCATAAGAATTTTAAATTTATTGGATTTATTATTTGATAAATGTAATGTGAATTTCAAATTATTATGCATAAATTAGATTATCATAAAATTAATTTTATATTCTTATAATCCATCAGAATTAAATTTTAACTGAATATCCCAAAAACAAATTTTTCTATATAAGTGGAAATATGTCAGAGTATTTGTTCTGGATAAAATTGGTACGTAATATTTGCAGCTCAAAATATTTCAAGCCTGATTTCTTATATTAGCTTGTGAAACGGGGTTTAAGGCTTCACTTTGAATTAATTTATTTCAATTGAATTCTATATAAATTCATTAAAATTTTTAATCTCAAATGATTTTCAGAGTTTTGGTAGAACTCAAAAAAATTTCTCCGATAACTAAAGAATTACACCGCTGTTTTGTTTTTAATGAAACTTTAACTATGCTTTTTAATATTATAAAAATATTTTACTTAAAATTCTTCTTGGATTTTTTTTGAAACTGGGTATCTACCCACTGTCACCATATAGGAGGCACATGACGGCGTAACTAATCCCTCGGCGAGCCTACCAGCAACCAGCCCTACAGGTGCAGGACCTGCAGTTATTTTCTCCCCACTTAAGGGGTCGCGCCAAAGAAGGGTCTGGTGGCTATCTGGTGGCTATCAAAGTAGACATGGAACAAGCATACGATAGTATGAGTTGGTCTACTTTGATTCAGGTGCTTGATTGGTTTGAGTTCCCTAAGAGGTTTTCTAACCTGATTCTGGAATGTGTTCTGGACCCTAAGTTTTCTATTGTTATTAATGGAATAAATTCTAAGTGGATTGAGGCAAAATGTGGGTTTAGACAATGTTGTCCTTTATCACCCTATGTCTTTATTTTGTGTTCTCAATTACTGTCTGAAGAGTTTGCTAGTAGAGGTAAAGATGTTGGGATGAAGATTACTCCTTTTGCTCCTATGGTTTCTCATTTGATGTATGCAGATGATATTTTAATCTTCTTAGAAGCTAACAATAGAAGAATAAAGAAGATTGGCAAGATCTTGCAGAGGTATTGCAAATGGACTGGTCAGAGAATAAATTTGCTGAAATCGGCTATGATGTTTTGTAATTCTGTTAAAAGGAGGAAAGCTAGGTCTCTTGCTAAGATTCATAAAATGAAAATGGTAGATGAGATGGATTATTTGGGAGTCAAGATTGCATTGAGGAGATTGGTTAAATCAGATTTTTGTAATCTTATTGTCAAAACGGCAGATAGAATGAAACTTTGGGGTTCCAAGTACATTTCTATGGCGGGTCGGATTACTTTAATCAATGCATCAATTCTTTCCCTTCCAACTTTGTTGTCCATTCTTTCTCTGATTCCTAAGGGGATCTTGAAGCAATTGGACAAGATGTGTAGAAACTATCTGTGGAAAAAGAAGGACGGGAGCTTCAGTTTACATTATGTGGCTTGGGACATCATGTGTAAACCAAAGAACTTGGGTGGCCTTGGAATGCAGCTGCTGGTGGACAAATTGGGTCCTTTGAGAGTTAAATTCGCTCTTCATTTTTATAATAATCCAAGCTCTCTTCTTAATAGATTCTTAATAGATTAATGAGATCAAAATATGGGAATGATCTTTGGAGTGATGTTAACAAAAGGTGCTCCTCCACATCTAGGAGGATCTTTTGGCATGGTCTAGAATTTTTGATGCCTATCTCTAGATGGAGTATCTGTAATGGAGATAAAGTGGACACCTTCAAGGATACTTGGATCCTAAATTATAGCATTAACAGGTGGACTACTTTTGCTGCAGTTTTAAGTCCAGAATTCCTACGGTTATCTGCTTTTATCATTAATGGGAGGTGGGACTTGGATAAGCTTAAATGCTGTTTTGGTCAACCTCTAATAGAATTAATTTCAGCAATTCCTATACAGACAGATATTGGGGAAGATCAATTGGAGCTTTCTAAGAAGTTTTCTGGAAAATCTATAGCAGCAATGGCATATGAAAAGAAATTTGATCTATAGCAGCAATGGCATATGAAAAGAAATTTGAGGGTGAATGTGAAGATGAGACTTGGCAGTGGAGGAAAAGGCTAAAGCTGATACCTCAGGTGGATGTATTCTTGTGGCGTTTGTGTAGAAATGCTATTCCAACTTTCGGGTTCCTTCTTTACAGAAGATTGGTGGAGTTGAGAGGATGCCTGAGAGGTTGTGGGGGTATAGAAAAAGTTGAGCATGTGGTTGTCCATTGCTTCAAAGTTAAGGAAGTTATCAAGATGCTTACTAATTAGAATTTTCAGATTCCAGTTTTTGAATCTCTGGAAGTTTGTTTTCTGAGGTTACTGAAGATTGCTATTGTGAATCCTTTCTTGGGAAATCTGTTCTGTTCGGTGGATTTTCTTTGCTGGAAAAGAAAAAACAAGCTCGTTCATGATGGTTCGAAAGACACCATATCTACTATTGCTACCAATTCGATTACTAGACGGTTGCTTCATTTGATACCTGTCTTATTCAGGATTACTGGGATGCTAATCAGCTATACAAGCTGTCTCAACCTTCTTGGCATCCTCCTCCTCCTGGGTGGATTAAGGTGAACTTAGATGCTGCGGTGCAATCTAACAACAAGGCAGGCATAGGTGGAGTTTTTAGAGACAACAAAGGTCGGTTCTTGGCTGCATTTGGCTTTGGTTGCATTCATTGGGACAACTCTCAAACAGAGTTCTTAGCCATCCTTGCTTTGAGGAATTATATTCAAGATTGGATGCTTGATACTAATGGCTTAGTGATTGAAGGTGATAACTCAAACGTTATCAAAATTTTCAAGATGCCATGAAGAAGCCATTTCTTTATGATGATTTTCTTAAGCCAAGGGATTTAAATTTTCTCTCCAATTTCAAGCAATTTATTTTTTCTTGTTCAAGAAGAGATTGTAATAAGTTAGTTGATTTATGTGCTAACTATGCTTTGACTTCTTCCATCTTTTGTGAAGATGTCTCTAGTAATAAGATTCCTCCTTCATTTTTAGCTTTGTTAAAGGAGGAATCTAGTTGTATGTAGTGCTTTTAATAAAATTGCTATTTGCACTTTCAAAAAAAAAAAGGAGTCGCGCCACATGAGAGGGGAATCCTACTTGCCCACCAACCTAGCTAAGCCCGGTGGGGTTCTTGGATTTTCTTAGAAAGGCCTTATTACAATGCAATAGTGTTATGACTTGAATTCTAATTAAATTAATATTTTAAAAATCTTAAATATATTTTAGTAATATTTTCCAATAATTTAAACCACAACGCAAATGAATCCCGAAATTAATAAATTATTGAAACTATTAATTACATATGAAGTTTTATTAAGGGATTAAAATAAATAAAAAATTGAGTTTCAAAACTTTTATGTAATTAATCCGCTATAAAAGAATTACTGCACCTGTATAAATGTCATTTGAGACAAAAGTAAATTTTTACTTAAACAGAGATAGATCACTTCAAAAAAAATAAAAAAAAAAATATTTTGTCCAAAGGGCTTATTCAATGTGCTATATATTATAACAGATGATGATTATTGCATTATTTGTTGATAAAAAATATTTGATTCAAGTTTATCTATGTGCTGATGGCACAAAAATTTTACAGCCAAAAGATATAAGACAAATGAAAACGTTAAAGACAAAAAACATAGAGAGAATATTTGAGCTTTACTTGATTATAAAAGTATGAAGCTCCTAGCCTCAATTATTTGATGTATCAAAATCATAATAAGATAACCTACTTATATGCATAGGAGCACTATTTTAAAAATGCTATGGCACTTCAATATGAAAGTTGATTTGGTATTTAATTTTTTTTTTTTAATTTAAATCAGACTTCTATGCCCAAGCGAATAAATATTTTAAAACAATATATTTAAACCATACATAAAACAAATATTTTGTTCTTATATTTTTAAGATTTTTTTTTTACTTTATGCAAAGATAAACCAAATGAATTCCACAAAAGATGTTGTCATAGAAGTATGCAAAGTAAACCAGAAAATTAAACGTTCCAAAAAAGTAAAACAATGCAATGCCGTGGATTTTATAGAGGTATGGTCATCAAACTTGCGTCCACTTCCCAAGGTCCTCCTACTTAGAAATTTCACCATCTAAAAAAACTCTTTTAGTACTCAACTTGGCGAAGAAGTCCTTCTCCCTTATCTGGTGGAGAAAGACATATATAGACTCTTATATTCTCAAAGAATATCCCTCCCTTAGCCTCCTGGCATGGCGGAGATGTGACTCCCTCCTCCTGCTTCTCGCAATGGCGGAGATGTTGCTCCCTCCTTCTACTCCTCGCAATGGTGGATATGTCGCTCTCTCCTTATGCTCCTCACAATGACTGAGATGTCTATGGACAAAATTAATTTGATTATTGTACCACAGATTTGTTCTTTAATGTTTCTTTAGATAATTCTACATAATTAGTGTCAATTTTCTCGAAAGATAAACTAACACAATTTGTATGTACAAGCAGTTATATATGACTCTTTTACAACTCAGAATGCTGCACAACTCTATCTATACACAAACTACACTTATAATGACTCATACATGCATATAACAACTCCTAGGTACATTCTACTTCGACACTTGTACGGAATTTAAAGGACTATCTAAAAAGCAATAAGCATATGGAAATATAACACATGCAGAGCAGTTGTGTAATCACCTAATGCTTCTAATGCAATCCTTAAAGAGCCTAAGTGCACAAACATAAAATAAAATGCATGACATCCAGATTGCATTAAATAAATAAACAAGTATAAAGTGCTCTCTATTTTGGTATATCCTATAGGAGTTAGTTGTTCAAATTGCTTGCATTTAAGGTGTTTGTTCATTTTGGTCAAAAAGGGTCATTTAGTTAAAGCTTTCCTTGTATAAATTTTGGTTTTATTATTTAAGTTTTAAAGATTAAAGTTGGTTATGTAGTTTTAAACAAAATTTATAAGTTAATAACCACAAGTGTAAGGGCTACTAACCTACAGATCCGAAGGCTCATTAATGAAATACAATCATCCCCTATATGTGATAGATGGCCATATAAAACTTTTAAAAATTTATTGATAATTTTCAAGGGATAGAAAATGTATCTTTCAGATCAATACACATGCCCTCTGAGTATAATCAAGCATGATGAATAAGGCCAAACCTTTACTTAGATTTAATTAAGAGTTATAAATTTTATACAACCATGCCTCCCACAAGTGGAAGTTAACATGATGCATAGAACCCCTAATTATTTATTAATATTTATTACGATTGCTTAAGGAAATATATGCGTGTCCTCTTGAAAGGAATAATGCATCACATGAAAGGGATTATTGGGTAATTTAGGATGTATTGAAGACCTTAAAAATTAATGCTAAAATGCCCTCCAAAAGAAAGTAAGCATTAAGCATGAAAGATTATTATTATTTAATTAAGATTAAATATCAAATTTATTTGATTAAAATAAATTTTAATTAAATAAGTTTTCAAATTAATATTGCATTTATATATATATATATATATATAATTTTTTTGGATTTTATTAAATTATTTGGAATTGTTAACCAATTATTGAATATTTATGAATTTTAATTAATTTTAATTTAATTTTTTTCAAAAATTTTATTTACATTTAATTATTAATTTCTAAATTTTATTTTATTTTATCTGAATTTGTTATGTATATTTGATTTATATTTACTATATATATTTAGTTATATAAAAAATTAAGTCTATAATGAGTTTTTTAAATGAATAAATTGTTAACATAACTTAGATTATTTGATTTTGATATGAAATCAACTTTAAACTTTGTAGAATTGACAACATAGGTTAATGAAGACCAATGTATAAGTCTCTAAAAGTTCAAAATTAATTGGATTTATATTTTATTTTTCTTAAATTTAGTTAATTAATATTTAACTAAGAGTTAATTAATTATTAATTAAATTTAATTAAATCTAACTACAACTTATTTAATTTTTAATTAAATTTAATTAAATTTAGATTTAAATTTTATTTTTTAATGATTCTAAGATTGATTTAGAGTTGATTGAAGATAATTTTGCATTTTTATAAATTTTCTTTGATTTATTATATTTTTGAAAAAATCAACCTTTAAAATAAAGCCTGATTTTATTTATTATTATTCAATTGTCAATTAATGTCAAATAAAATAGGATTTAATTTCTTTAGTGCATAATGTGTCTTAGTTCACTAGTTTAAAGTTTCATCTTCATTAGATATGTGTATGAATTTCTAAGTTTTTCTTAAGTTCTCTAGACACAATCCTTAATTATTTCCCTAGGTGTCACTAAGGTTCAAATTGGTTTAAAAATTGGTATGACTAGTCCTTGCATAAAAATAAACAAACCAAAACAAGATGATTGCCTAATGCTCTATGGAATAATTATAGTGAATTTCCAAAGTTATAGGTCACTACCTATAAGCTTAAAAATTCAACTATAGAAAATTTGTGCATCAAATTAGAATAAGAATACTAGAGGATATAGAAGAATTCCTCAAATATTCTTTGTCCATGTTTGAGCTCATCATCATGCATAGTTTGGGAGTAATATAAAAAAATCCATAAACATTCAAAGGTCATTTACTACAAAACTATGTATGATGAGAACTTGAATTTACTTTTAAATGAAATACCCATTCTACTAATTCTATAGAGCCCTAATATGTAATGATTGGGAAAAATATAAATTAGTTATTAAATTTTAACAAATCTAGGTCAAATTTGACATTGATTTTTGTAAATTCATGTATGGGTTATAATTGCATCAATTGGCCCTAGAAAAATCATAGAGGGTCAAGGATACACCCTAATATACCTCTACCAAAATTCAATTTGATATAAGAAATTTTTTTCTATAATTAAAAATAGTGTGCGTGTGTGTGTGTGTGTATATATATATATATATATATATATAAAATTAAAATAATACTCATCAAATTAAATTCAAATTATTTTTAAAATATAGGGTTGTTTCTTCTTTATCCATATCCATAAAGTCTAAGAACTCTAAAAATTATTGAGAAATGGATTTTGTAGGAATTTTTAAAGTTCTATGGTATTTTCATATTTAATTAAATTGGTTAATTCATTATACTAGATGGTGGCACTAATGCGTCTGATTCTTTACACGCGATGATAAGTGGTTGGGCCACACAGATGGTGTCATCATCTGGCTCAACCACTTAACCAGTGCAGTATTGATAGTAGCCATTGGATCTACCATGATTCTGTTCCAATAGTCCAGATAAGACACTACAGTTAAGGCTAATCCACATGATCAAAAATGCAGGAAAGATGATAAGATCTTGATCGTTTGGATCAAATATAATAAAATGACATTCATGATTTTGTCTTCCCCACGAGTTCACCAAATACCCTGAGTTACTGAGGTGGAGTTCGATCGAGTGTATGGGTTGCAACTCAGGAATTAAGATTATGATTTTTTGATGATAACAAAATATTATCTTTCTCATTTTATTTTTTCTCCTAACTTATATTGGATATGTCTATTTGTTTTGTGTGTATGAACATTTTAGGGAAATCATATACTACTCCAGACTGCTGAAAACATCAAGATAACTTAAGATAGGATTTCATGTAATATAGTATGAACATCTCTACTTTTTATTTCTTGAGTCTGAGTAAGTGTGATTGTAATTGGATAACCATACACACACACACACACATAGGGGGAGATAGTTAAAATTTAAAAATTTTAAACTAATCGTACTGTAAGATTTGATATAGATTTCCTCTATAATGTAGTTACTCAAATCTAGGCTTGAAGTTTTAAACTGTTCATACTATACGATGTCAAGTCATATAGATGATTAATAGTGTATGAAATTGGGTTCGTCCAAGATCATACCAAATGAAGCCCTGATTTGTTGAACTATTCATATTGTACGATGTCAAGTTGTACAGATGACAATAGAGTACAAAATTTGGTTCATACCAGATCGTACCAAATGAACACCCTGATTTTTGAACTATTCATATAGTACGATCTGAATTCATATAGATGACTATTAGTGTACAAAATTTGGTTCGAACTAGATCATACCAAACAAACAACCTAATTTTTAAATTATTCATACAATACGATCTGAATTCATATAGATGACTAATAGTGTACAAAAATGAGTTCATACCAAATTATACTAGACAAAATCCATTTTTTTGAACTATATATATGGGATGATCCGTGATCATACAGTACAATCGTAAAACATTTCTCTTGCAATTTTTAATTTTTGGATAGTTTTTTATGTGTTTTCTATATAAGGAGTCCTAAAAACTTTCACATGCAACCTTTGCTATGAATTTCTCTTTAGAGTGACCTTTGAATGTGAGTGTTTGAGAGAAATTTTGAGAGTGAAGTGTGAGAGATCAAGTGAGAGGGAGTTGTGAAAGATTCACAAGGTTGCCCAAAATGAGAATCTCTTTGTCTTCTTCAAGTTTTTGCCCATCTCCTTTGGAGGCTCTTAAGAGAAGATCTTCAACATTGTGTCTAGGTTCTTTGCCTACACCAGGAGGGTGAAAAAGGTTGACTAAGTTCTCTACCTTCACCAGGAGAGTGAAAAGTGATGACGGTTCTCTGCCTTCACCAGAAGGGTGAAAAAGGACGACGATTCTTTGCTACACCGGGTTGGTGGAAGAGAGTTTGTAAAGGCTTCTCCGCCTTGCTGTGGGGGAAAAAGGAGAGTCACTTACGTTTAGAGTAAAACCTAGAGAAGGAGTCTCTAAGGAGTGAATGTAGGTCATGTTTGACCGAACTACTATAAAATTTGGTGTTCTTTTGTGCTTTTAATTTTTCCTGTATTTTTATTTTTTCCATTTAAAATTTCTATGGTTGAAAATCCTGTGATAATTATTTCTTTAATTAACTCCATATTTCAGGATTCTTTTTTTAATATTAAAAAATCTAAAAAGGTTTTTAAAAATTCAAAAATATTTTTTAAATAACAAATTCACCCCCTCCCTTTTGGTTAGCTTTGGGACAGTTCTATAAGGTCTAACAGCCTACACAAACTTTCAAGTGATATTAGAGACAATTTCAAAACTTAAGGTTTAGACTACTTTTAAAAAAAAGATCATGCTAATTTTGGAAATAGGAATATTACTAAAGGATATTCGATCACTAGACCACCTTTATTCGATAACATTCCTTTTGATTTTTAAAAAACTCGCATGTTTACTTTTCTGCAATCACTTAACTATCGCATGTTGATATTAGTACATGAAGGCTATATTGGACCTACTGGAATTATTGATGGCATTAGAGTTAAAACACCATTTACTGATTGAACTTTAGAAGAAAGAGAATTAGCACAATTAAATGCGAAATATTTAAACAATTTCTTCTATGCTTTGAAATTTAAGGATTATATGGGTGTTTCTACTTGCAAAATAGGAAAAGAAATCTGGGATAGACTTTGTATAACTTATGAAGGAACAAATGAGATAAAATAATCTAGGTTGAATATTTTACTACATGACTATGAACTATTTTGCATGAAACTAAATGAGTCAATTTCTAATATATATATATAATGTTTCCTCATATTATTACCGCATTGCATGCTTTAGGTACAGAACTTACAAATTTAGAAAAAGTTAATAAAATTTTACGTTGTTTACCTACTACTTATGTAAGAATAACTGTCATAACTAAATCTAAAGATCTGAACGTATATTCTATTGAAAATCTGCTCGAATCACTTATTAGTTATGAGCAAGGAGTGAATTAAAGGCAGATCGATGTAGGTGATGAAAGAAAAGAAAGAAATATAGCTTTGAAAGTTGATGATTCAGAGAGTGATCAATCAATGCCAGAGGATAAAGAAGATATTATGCTTATGATTAGGTAATTCAAAAGATTTCTTAAGAGAAAGCAACGAAGACGTTAGCTTTGGAACAAAGGTAAGTTCAATAAGAATCCAAAAGTTTCTAATGAAGTCATTTATTATGAATGTAGAAAGCCTGGACATATAAAGACTGAGTGCCCAAATCTCAAAGATAATCCTAGCAAGAAGAAAGTTGAGAAGAAAACTAACATTAGGAAGGGCAACAAAAGAATGCAAAGAGCTTTCTGAGCTGACTCAGCTTCAAACTCTTTAGAAAGAGAAGCAGAAAAAGAGATTACAAATTTATGCTTAATGGAAGATAAACTTGATCCTTCAAATCAAGAGGAGATATGTGACTATCTTATGATGAATTATTTGAAGTCTCTGTGAAAATTCAAAATGCATATAAAAAACTCAAAAAATTGCATGCAAAACTTATTATTGAGCATTTGAATTTCCAAATTTCCAAAAAAAGCATGAAAATCATAGGAAAGATCATGCAGACATAGATAACAATCACATGGCCTTGCTAGATGAATTTGATGATTTAAATAAGAAGCATGAACTTTTAAAAACATTTGAAAGTGAGCTTAAAAATTATTTTAATATATTCTTAGATGAATCTGATCAAAGGAAACATGATTTGATGATTAAAATTTTGATTTTGGAAAGTATAAACTCATATCTTCAAATAAAAGTAAAATCTTTTGAGGAAAATAAACCTCCTCCCACACTTGAACTTTTTTACAATCCTAACCAAATGCATACAAGTTCATAACCTAGGAAAAGATATTATAACTCATATATACTAGTAAACCCTTTTCCTGGAATTAAATATTTTTTGTGTGGAATGTTGGGGCATATTTTCTACACTTGCACTATTTAACACTGCCATTGCCAGGTCCCAAGTCCTGGATGAGAAAAGTGGAGGGTTGCGTTAGGTAGTCGACAGCCAGTGTAAAACTTGTCGAATAATAATGACATGAATCCTTTAAGATATTGTGTTAATGCTAGGGCGTCCCCTGGAAGCGACGCGTTGTATGGCCTGAATACAGCGACAAGTGTGCAAGGGCCGCTGCACCGCCGCCCAGGTGCAGTGTTAAATAGGCAAGGGTTACCACATCAAGGACGGATGTGGGCAAAGAAGCTAGTCCATGAAACTAAAATTAGGATAGGAACTTGGAATATAGGTTCCCTTACAGGAAAATTAATGGAATTAATAGATATTATGATTCATAGGAAGATAAATATTCTGTGCATTCAGGAAACTAAATGGGTTGAAGAGAAGGCTAAGGAGATTGATAGTTTAGGATTTAAACTTTGGTATTTGGGTAGGAGTCGTACTAGAAATGGTGTAGGTGTGATTTTAGATAAGAGTTTGAAGGATAATGTTATAAATATTAATAGAATTGGAGATAGAATTATAGCTTTAAAGATTGTTGTTGATGCTAAGATTGTTAACATTATAAGTTCTTATGCTCCTCAAGTGGGTTTGGATATGGATTCAAAATTAAAATTTTGGAATGACTTAGAAGAATTAATACAAAAGATACCTCTTGAAGAAAGAGTTTTTATTGGAGGATATTTAAATGGACATGTTGGTAGAGAGGTAGATGATTTTAAAAGCATTTATGGTGGCCATGGGTTTGGAACGACAAATGAAGGTGGTAAGTCCATATTTGATTTTTGTTTAGCTTATGATTTTTTAATTGCTAATACATTATTTAAGAAAAGGAATGAGCATCTCATTACTTATAAAAATGGATATAGTACAACTCAGATTGATTATTTTCTTATAAGGAAATTAGATCGTTTAGATTACAAAGATTGTAAAGTTATTCCGAGTGAAAACTTATGTACCCAACATCGTTTATTAGTTTTGGACTTGAAGATAATGGGGAAGAAATTAAAAAATAAAGTAAAACGTTTTCCTAGGATTAGATGGGGGCATTTAAAGAATATTAACAAAAATATTTTTGAGAGTAAGATTTTAGATCTTAAGATTTTGTCTGTGCATGAGGATGCTAATGTTATGTGGGAAAAAGTGGCTAGTAATATTAAGAATATTGCAAAAGATGTGCTTGGAGTTTCAAAGGGAAAAGCTCCTAATAGTAAAAATAGTTGGTGGTGGAATCCAAATGTGCAAGAAAAGATTAAAAATAAGAAGATTTGTTATTAAAATTGGTTTAATTGTAAAAATTCTGATAATTGGAAATTATATAAAGAGGCACGTAAGGAATCTAAGAAAGCAATATGTGATGCAAAGAGTTTAGCTTTTAGTGATTTATATAATAGATTAGATACTAAGGAGGGAGAAAGATATATGTATAAGCTAGCCAAACAAAGAGATAGGAGTAGTAAGGATTTAGTTCAAGTGAAGTGTATTAAGGATGAAGATCAAAAAGTACTTTTTTTAGAAGATGATATTCAACAAAGGTGGATGAGATATTTTGCTAAACTTTTTAATGAAGAATGTGAAAATAAAATTGACTGTAGTGACCTTAGCACCTTAAATGAAAATAAAGATTTCTATTTTTATCGGCGTATTAGTAAAACCGAAGTTAGAGAGGCTTTAAAGAAAATGAAGGGTGGAAAAGTTGTTGGACCTGATGATATTCCAATAGAGGTGTGGAAATGCTTAGGAGATGAAGGAATTTCTTGGCTTACTAAACTTTTTAATACTGTTTTGAAGAATAAAAAGATGCCAGATGAGTGGAGAATGAGTGTGTTAATCCCTATTTTTAAGAATAAAGGTGATGCACAAGATTGTGCGAATTATAGAGGAATTAAGTTAATGTGTCATACTTTAAAACTATGGGAACGAGTTATGGAGCATAGGTTGCGGCGTGATACTAATGTTTCTCAAAATCAATTTGGATTTATGCCGGGTAGGTCTACTATAGAAGCCATACATTTATTAAGAGGTTTGATGGAGAAATATAGAGAGAATAAGGAGGATTTACATATGATATTTATTGATTTAGAAAAAGCATATGATAAAGTTCCAAGAGAAGTGCTATGGAGAGTTCTTGAAAAGAAAGAAGTTAATAACGCTTATATTCAAATCATTAAAGATATGTATGCAGGAGCTATTACTTGTGTTCAAACACAAGGTAGTTTGACCAAGTATTTTCCTATTTTGGTTGGATTACACCAAGGATCAGCCTTAAGCCCATATCTTTTTGCTTTAGTCATCGATGTTCTCACTAGACATTTGCAAGAGGATGTACCTTGGTGTATGCTTTTTGCTGATGATATTCTTCTTGTTGATAAGACTAGAGAGGGAGTTGAAGGTAAACTAGAATTGTGGAGGTCAACCTTAGAGTCTAAAGGTTTTTGCTTGAGTAGATCTAAAATGGAATATATGGAGTGTAATTTTAGTAATAATAGACCTAGTGAGGGCATTGTGACTTTGGCCGATCAAGTCATTAATAAGAGTACACGTTTTAGATATCTTGGATCTATTGTTCAGATTGATGGTGATATAGATGGGGATATTATCAGCAGAATCCAAGTTGGATGGTTGAAGTGGAGGAATGCATCGGGCTTATTGTGTGATAGAAAAGTACCCCTCAAACTTAAGGGAAAATTCTATAAGATGGTGGTGAGACCTGCAATGCTTTATGGTGCTGAATGTTGGCCATTAAAAGAGAAGCATAATTCTAAGTTAAGTGTTGCAGAGATGAGGATGCTCAGGTGGATGAGTGGCTTTACCCTTAGAGATAGGATACGAAATGAGCATATTCATGAAAAGGTTGGAGTAGCTCCAGTGGAAGATAAGATTAGAGAGAGTCGCCTTAGATGGTTTGGTCACGTAAAACGGCGGCCTCCCGATGACCTGGTTAGGAAAGTAGAGGTCTTAGATTTGACTTATGTTAAGAAAGGTAGAGGTAGACCTAAAAAGACTTGGTTAGAAAATATTAGAAATGATCTTTCTTTATTAGATTTAAACGAGAATTTGACTTTTAATTGGACACAATGGAGAAAAAGGATTCATGTAGCCGACCCCACGTAGTGGGATAAAGGCTTGATGTTGTTGTTGTTGTTGTTGTTGCACTATTTATAGTAGAAGACATTTAGTGTGGAGATCTAAGATGCATCAATCACAACATATCTAACATGCATCTAGATTATCATTGCCAAGAGATAAAGCCAAGTTTATTTGGGTTCCCAAGTCTAATGTTTGATAATTTTGTAAAAATGCTCTCACACAAGCCCTCGTGGGAGCATTTAATTCTCGTACAGTGGATGCTCAAAAAATATGACTGGAGATACAAATTAATTTATATTGCTACAGGCTAGGACTGGAGGCAAAGTGTCACTTGGAGATAACACCACTAGGAGAGTTGTTGGTACATGTATTATTGGTAAAAAAGAATTTTTTGATTAAAAATGTTTTATTGGTAGAAGAATTAAAACATAACTTGCTAAGTATTAGTCAGCTTTGTGATAAGGGTTTTAACATAAAATTTTTCCCTATAAGCTGCATTGTAAGACAAAATGGAATTGATGTGTTGCATGGAAATAGGATAAATAATATTTATATACTTGATTTAAATAGTGTTAGATCTTCTAATACTTTTTGTATAAAAATTATTGCTGATGACTCTTGGTTATGGCATAGAAGACTTTATCATGCAAGTATGAAAAATCTTAGGAAGATTACCCAAAAGGAATTGGTTAGAGGTATACCTAAATTAGATTTCACTAAGGATCACTTGTGTGATTCATGTTAATTAGGGAAATAAGTCAAGTCCTCCTTTCATTCAATCAAAGATCTTAGAACTAACAAACCCTTAGAAATCCTTCACATGGATCTCCTTGGACCCGTTAGCACTATAAAGTCTAAGAGTGAAAGCTTTTGGGTATGTGATTATTGATGATTATTTGAGGTTCACTTGGATTATTTTGTTATCAAATAAGAGTGAATCATTTTTTGAGTTTAGAAAATTTTCCACTTGAATTCAGAGAAATCTTGGTTGTGAAATTCCTATAATTCATAGTGACCACGGGGGAGAATTTAAAAATTAAAAATTTGAAGTTTTTTGGTCCTAGGACCCCTCAACAGAATGGGGTTATTGAAAGGAATAACAAAATATTGATAGAAGCCACTAGAGCCATGTTGGTTGAATATTCACTTCCTAAATATTTTTGGGTTGAAGTAGTTAATATAGCCTGTTATATTTTAAATAGGGTAAACATGAGATCTAAGTTGAATAAGACACCCTATAAACTCCTTAAGGGTAGGACACCCAACCTCTCACATCTACATGGCTTTAGATGTAAAGTGTTCATTCATAATAATGGTAACACCCTTTCAGATAAATTTGATCCTAAATCTGATGAGGGATTTTTTTTAGGACATTCTAGAGTTGGCAAATTCTATAGAGTTTTTAATGAAAGGACATTGGTAGTAGAGGAGACCACTCATATAGTTTTTTATGAATCTAATATTTCTAGAGGGTTTAAAGTGGAAGAAGAAGATGTTGAAGAAATTACCCATGGAACTGAAAATGTAAATATGAAAGAAAGGGTTGAAATAGAAAATGCATTCCATAGAGATTGGAAATCTGCTAAAAGTCATCCTAAAGAACTAATTTTAGGAGACCCGAGCGATGTTGTTAGAACTAGGCACATACTAAGCAAAGAAGTGAACCACTCAACATTTATTTCAATGATTAAACCTACTAATATAAATCAAGCACTTTCTGATGAATTTTAGATTCTAGCTATGCAAGAAGAATTGATTCAATTTGTTAGAAATAATGTTTGGGAGTTAGTAAAAAGACCTAAAAATCAAAGTATTGTTGGAACTAAGTGAGTTTTCAAAAATAAGATGAATGACTCTGGTGTAGAATGAAATAGAATGAATTTATTTTGATGAGACTTTTTCCCTTGTAGCCAGACTTGAAGCAATAAGAGTTCTTCTAGCCTTTGCCTATTTCAAAGGATTTAAATTATTTCAAATAGATATTAAGAGTGCCTTTCTCAATGGAGTGATTAAAGAGGATGTTTATGTTGAGCAACCTCTAGGTTTTGAAATTTTACAATTTCCTAATCTTGTGTTTAAATTGGAGAATGGCATTGTATGGACTAAAATAGGCACCTAGGGCATGATATGAAAGGCTAAGCATATTCCTACTAGAAAGATCTTTTATTAAAGGGAATATAGACACCACTCTCTTCATAAAAAGAGTAAAAAAAGATATTCTCATTATTCAAATTTATGTTAATGATATCTTGCTTGGATCCTCTAATAAAAATCTTTGTGATTATTTTTCAGAAATAATGAGTAAGGAATTTGAAATGAGTTTGATGGGAGATTTGAGTTATTTTCTTGGTTTTAGCATAAAGCAAAAAGAGGATGAAACTTTTCTTAGTCAGTCAAAATACATTAAGGATATCTTTAAGAAGTACAAAATGGATAAAGCTAAACTAATAAGTACTCCCATGAGCTTCGCAGTTTAGTTAGATAAGGACTCTAAAGGCAAAGACATTGATCAAAAGAAATTTATAGGGATAATTAGATCATTACTTTATTTAACTACTAATAGACTTGAAATTATGTTTAGTGTTTGTCTTTGTGCTAGATTTCAAGCTAATCCAAAAGAATCTCATTTAAATGCTATTAAAGGAATACTTAGATATCTTTTAGGAACTCAAAACTTAGGGATTTGGTATCCTAGGAGCAACAATTCTTTTAAAATCATTGGATATTCTGATTCAAATTTTTGTCAGATGTAGGGTTAATAGAAAAAGTACTTCTGGGTTTGTCAATTCATAGGAAACTCTTTAGTTTCTTGGTCTAGCCAAAAATAGAATTCAGTAGCCTTTTCTACTACTGAAGCAAAATATATAGCCATAGGAAGTTGCATGGCACATGTTCTTTGGTTAAAATAATAACTTATAGATTTAGGTTTTTTAATTGGCACTATTCTAATCTTCTATGATAATACCAGTGACATTTGCATTTCAAAGAACCCAATATAACACTCAAGGACCAAGCATATAGATATAAGGCATCACTTCATTAGGGACCATATCGCCAAAGGAGAAATTGAGCTAAATCATGTGTCTATTGAAAATCAACTTGCAAATATTTTCGCAAAATCACTAGCTTTTAAAATTTTTAGTCCTTTAAGAACCAATTGGGTGTTATTGATATGCATGGTTAAGAATTGCAATTCTACAAAATGTAATTATGTTGTATTTCTTTTAAGTTTATGTTTGTGTTCTGTTGTCCGCTTCTGGTTTTGAAATTTGTGTATTATTCTCTATCGATGGTTTGTTATATTTATACTTTTTTTAGTTTTGATTTGTTTTCCTTTTGTTGTTTTTATTTTTGTGGTTAATGGATCTTGCTTGAACGGTGTTAGAAAAGTATCTTGTGCATCATGTGAAAATCTAAAATTTTTTCCATTCGTATTGTACAAACCACTTTCGTAGTGTACGAATTCTCTAGATTTTATATGATTTATTTCATGAGTTGAAATAATGAAATTTTTTTCTGTAATTGTATTATATGAACAACTGTTCATCTGTATGAAGTTTAATTATTCATTGGTACGAACATGGCTGGGTTTTTGAGAATGAGTTTATTATGATTTAGGGCATCAATTTCCAAAAATCATCCCAGATGAACACGTCACCATCTATATGATTGTGTTGTCAGTTATCATGTGGATGAATTGAAATGGTTGGTGCGATCATTATTGGTAAATCATCCCATAAAAACACGTCATCCTCTGTACGATTATGTTTGGTCAAATTTTGTATGAAACAACTCATCATAAAGGGAACTTTATGAAAAGATGTTTCGTTGCAATAACTGTTCTTGACCATTTTTATTCGTATGTATGAACTCAAGTTTGTACCGTACAAATTTTAGGATCATATGTATGAACTCAATATTGTACTATATGATAAAGTCCGATTTCTATAAATTGGAAGCCTTTCTTTGAATTTCTTCACAAACTATTCCACAATCAGTCCCTTTCAATCCTTGTGTTCAACCTTTTCAAATGGCAAGTAGTAGCAAAAGACCACGACCTTCCAAGGGGGGTTCATCTTATTCTAAATGAGATGACAATTTTCTTTTGAGAGAAAATGAACAAGCCCACAATTGGTTTGTTCATGCTAAAATTTCTCCTTCTCATCTTTTAATTCAAGAAGACATAAATTTTTCAATCACGCCTCTATTTAACTCTGCATAATTTTTCTTCATTCTCACCTCGATTTATGTCTTTCACTCTGAAACCTTTTACTATTTTCTTGCAAATTTGAGAATGAGAGAAAATTAAACAATATTGTCCTCCTATGTTTTTAAACCAAAAGTTGAAATCACTAAGGAAGATTTGGGAACATTTTTGTATCCTAAAATTGAAGGGGTTAGGGCTCACTCGATGATTTCTAGAAGTGATTTTGATTGGTCTAAAGTAAATCAATCTCTTAGGGCTATACCCTCAATCCAACATTTAACCCTTATTCACACTCTGAATCAAAATGCTAGGATCATCCAGCATGTCTCAAGAACATCTATTATTCCTAAAGCTGGTTATCGAATCAATATCACTCCTTTGCTCACTATTGTTACATATTTTATAATGTCAGTCTGATTGATGAAGCCCAATTAATTTTGGAGTACATCAGTAATCTTACTAACATTAGACTTCCTGCCACTAGAAGAAAGAAGAATGTGGCTTTAGGACACTTAATTGCATACATTCTCGAGAAGAAGTACAATCTTATTCATCCTGATCCCCCAAACAATCTTCCATGCTATTTTACTAATGCTTCATTTCACATTTTGTTCCATCGGGATCAAGGGGATGAGGGAGATGAGGTTGGTGGAGAAGAGGTACCTTCTCCAGTACTTGCACGTGTTCCTACTCCTCAACATGAGCATCATTTCTATCAAGAAATGATCCAGAGATTTGATCATCTTTAGTCTCATTTTGATCAACGATTTAACCATATTGAGACTCGCATGGACCAGCAGAACTTTAGATACAATGAAGATATGGGATGGATTAGAGGACAGTTTGATTCTTTTAATACTCAAGAAGCTGCCATCAACAACTACTTTACTTAGTTATGTCCTCCACAGCCTCCTCTAGATCAAGATCCCCCGGAGTATTAGTTTCTTTGTTCCTATTATATCTTTTGATTTTTTTTTTTAGTTTTTTTATGATGTTGTATTTAGTTTTTTTTTTGATCAATTGTATTTGCTTTCTATGTGAGTTTATACTATTTTTTTTTTTAAATGTGTTATTGTTCTTAATCTATGTTCTATTGGCTAATCTCAAAATATTGATCTAAGGGATGAAAATTTTTGTTTTTGCATTACAATGTTAATTCCATAGAATTTTTTTTACTCAAATTTTAAATCAAATTATAAATTAGATTTAGATAAGAAGATCGTATTCATGTTGTAATAGATCTTTATCTTATAGTTATAATTGTTCCAGAGAGAGTGACTTAATTTTCTTATTCAATGTGTTGATTTTATTCTTATCAATTGGGTTTTGTTTTGTGATTTAATCTTCCTTATACGAGAAAGTTTTTTATTTTGTTTAGAAGATAATCACACAAGCTAAGATTTGATAATTTAGGTTGGGGAAAGAATAAAATGTCAAAAGATGTACAAAGTGTGCCAAATTTAAAAAGAGGCATAAAATTAGCCCAACATGAAAGGATGTGCAATGTTTTGGAAAAATAAAGTTCAAAATAAAAAGATGTGCAATGTTCGCTAAGCAAAAATTCTTGTTGATAAAGAGGCATAAAATGAGCCCGCACTTCATTTAGTTCTTTCCTCTATATATCTAATTCTTAGAAAAATTTATGCATGAAATGATAATTTTAACTATTAATTTTGAAACTATTGACTTAATTTTGTGATAAATATTCTATTTGATATTTCTGCTTTCTAGAGAGAAAATTGAACCTGGTTAACTTTTCTTATTATATTTATTTTTTGATTTAAACTATAAGTTTTTGCACCAGGAAATTAATGTTTTTTTTGCAAAATGTTAAAATTCTTTTCCTTATCAACTTTTAGATTTGTCCATAACATCTTACATTTTAAAGGGATTTCTATATTTCTTATTTTTTGTTTTCTTCTCTTTTTGTTGATGTCAAAAGAGGGAGGAGGTTTATGTTTGGTTATTTTTGTTTGAATTGTGTTATTTTTTTTATTCTGTTTGAGGATTTCTTGGTTTTGTGTTTGTGTTTTGGTGTTTGTTTTTTTTGTGTGTTTCTCATGTGTATTTCTTAATCAAATTAAAAAAAACGGATGGTTTTTTATTTTCCCATGATTTTAATTTATCATTCATTGAGGGAGAGCTTAGGAGAAAAGAACTTTAAATTGTAACTCAAACAATAATAATTTTTGTCATCATCAAAAAGGGAGAAATTATTACAACTCAGGAATTAAGATTGTGATTTTTTTATGATAATAAAATATTATCTTTCTCATTTTATTATTTCTCCTAGTATATATTAGATATGTCTAATTATTTTGTGTGTACTAACATTTCATGAAAATAATATACTACTCTAAACTGCTGAAGACTTCAATATAATTTAGGATAGGATTTCATGTAATAGAGTCTGTACATCTCTAATTTATTTTTCTTAAGTCTGAGCAAGTGTGTTTATAATTGGGTAATAGTACACACACACAGGGAGAGATAGTTAAAATTTAAATTTTTTAAACTAATCGTACTGTACGATATCCAATCGTACTATACGATTTGGCATAGATTTCTCTAGAATGCAGTTACTCAAATCTGGGCTTGAAGTTTTGAACTATTCTTACTATGTCAAGTCGTACAAACAACTAATAGTGTATGAAATTGGGTTCATCCAAGATCATACAAAATGAATCCTTGATTTGCTGAATTGTTCATACTGTACGATGTCAAGCCGTACAGATGACTTACAGAGCATAAAATTTGGTTCGTACCAGATTGTACTAAATGAACACCCTAATTTTTGAACAATTCATACAATATGATCTGAATTCATACAAACGAATGACAGTGTATAAAATTTTATTCGTACCAGATCATACCGAACAAACACCTTGATTTTTGAACAATTCATACAGTATAATCTGAATTTGTACAGATGACTGATAGTGTACGAAACTGAGTTCATCCCAGATCATACCAGATAAAACCCATTTTTTTTAAACTATTTATATGGGATGATCCACGATCATACAATACGATCGTAGGATGGTTCTCTTGCAATTTTTAGTTTTTTGATGGTTTTTTATGTGTTTTCTATATAAGGAGTCCTAAAAACTTACACATGAGACCTTTATTATGAATTTCTTTTGAGAGTGACCATTGAGTGTGAGTGTTTAGGAGAAATTGTGAGAGTGAAGTGTCAAAGATCAAGTGAGAGGGAGTTGTGAGAGATTCATAAGGTTGCCCAAAGTGAGGATCTCTCTGTCTTCTTCAAGTTGCTGCCCAACTCCTCTAGAGGCTCTTGAGAGATCTTCAACATGGTTTTTAGGTTCTCCGCCAACATCAGGAGGGTGAAAAAGGATGACTTGGTTCTTTTCCTTAATGAGGGGGGTGAAAAAGGATAACAGTTCTCTGCCTTCACTAGAAGGGTGAAAATGGACAACGGTTCTCTACCGCACCTGGTTGATGGGAGAGAGTTTGTAAAGGCTTCTCCACCTTACTACGGGGGCAAAAGGAGAGTCAATTGTGTTTAGTGCAATACTTGGAGAAGGAGTCTCCAAGGAGTGGATGTAGGTCAGGTTTGACCAAACCACTATAAAATTTGGGGTTCTTCTGTGCTTTTAATTTTTCCACTTTTTTATTTTCTACATTTAAAATTTATGTGGTTAAAAATCCTATGATAATCATTTCTTTAAACAATTACATATTTCAGGATCCTTGTTTTAACTTTAAAAATTCTAAAAAAGTTTTAAAAAATCTAAGAATATTTTTTAAATAACCAATTCATCCCCCCTCTTGGTTAGCCTTAGGAAAGTTCTATAAGGTCTAACAACCTACACAAACTTTTAGTATGCTTGTTGTTTGGATCAACTCTAAGGAGTTTAAGGTAGTTTGCTTAGTGTATGAGCAAATGGGTGTGTGTATAGTGAGGTTTGACCACACATGATGGTTTAACCAAGTCAAGCTAACCATGGTTTAACTCATGTCATGAATGGAGATGTTTACACCATACAATGAATTGATTATGGGTGGTTAAGGTGTTTAATTTGATTGTATGCATTGAATTGACCCAATGTTGACTTGGTTTGACCAAACATGGGTTGAGGTAACCAAGTTAACTGTTGACTAAGCTAGGGTGACCTGTCATGCCCAATTCACTAGAAACGATGTTCATAAGAATTTGATGAGGATTAGAGTTCATCTGAATCTTGATTGGGTGTAGTTAATGAGTATGATCAATTGGGCTAGCTTGAGCTAGCCCAGCAAGGTCAGATAGATCAGTTAATGGCTGAAGGATTTAATGATGAATGGTTAACCATATGAAATACCTAGTGAAGTGGTTTGGGTCATAAATGAGGTTAAGGTCATAGTACACTGTGCAAGGTATAATGCACTAAGCTACATGATTGCACTACAAGGTTATAATTATCTAGGTGATTATAATCTAGTGGATGTTGATTGTAGCTTGATTTAGTGTGTGTTCATTGATTATAGGTTTGATTGTGACTAAATATATTTTGGTTGGATGATTGCAAGCTAATTGATTATCAATCAAGCAACTTTTATCAATCAAGCAACTTTAAACTAAGTTGCTTTAGATCATAACAATTATGGATAGATGTGTATCAAGTGACCTCAACTAAACATGAGGTCAACAAATGACCCCCAATAAATGTGATGAACTTGAAGAGTATATCATACATGTTGGAATTGATCAAAGCAATCAACAAAATTTTGAAGATTATGTAAAAGATTACGACCTATGAAGAAAATGAACCTAGGTAGGGAGGTTGAAATTTATACTGGAATGAAGTGACATGGGTGGATTTATGAGAAGATATTCTCAATTCACTTGACCCCAACAAAGCAGTGAAGGAAAATATCTTGAAGGATTTAATGTCATGCTTGACCATATCGAAATATCAAGACATAAAGATTTAAGGATCTGGTATTCGGTTGACCATATCAAAATGGAGAATATGGAAGTTTGTAATGATGGGTCCAACATTAACTTAACCATATCAAAATGATGAATGAGGAAGATAACTCGATATTAACATGACCATATCATAACGGTGAATAAAAAGATGGAAAATATCTTACAATCACTTGACCATAAAGAAATAGTGAAAGAGGATAATTTAATGATTTACTTAGCATTCACTTGACCATATCAAAATGGTGAACATGGATAGATACTACGTTTATTTGACCATTTCAAAATAATGAACAAGGATATCTGAAGGGGTTTAGTTTCTACTTAACCATATCAAAATGGCAAAACATTAAGATTTATGGATCTAATATTCACTTGACCATATCAAAATGGCGAATGTGGAATAATTAGATACTCACTTGATTATATCGATATAGAGAGTGGGAGAGGTTCTATGTTCATTTGACCATATTAAAATAATGAATACAGAAATCTCAAAGGGTTTAGTGTCTGCTTGACCATATCAAAATGGCTAAGAACTAAGATTTAAGATTTGACATTTTCTTAGTCTTATAAAAATGGAAATTGTGGAAGATGTAAAGGTGAATTATACAAATGCTTTACCATGTCAAAACAACAAAAGAGGGGAATTTAAAAGTGGATCCAATATTCACTTGACCATATCAAAATGATGAATATGAAGGATAACTCAAAACTCACTTTTTTTGAAGAGAATGCATATAGCAAATTTTATTAATGAAAACTACTTACAACCACATTCCTCCTTTAACAAATTAAAAAAGGTAGGAGGAATCTTATTAGAACTAATGTCATCTCAAAAAAAAATCTGAAAAAAGAGCTAAGTTAGCACATAAATCCTCTAACTTTTTACAATTCTTACTAGAGAAAAGAAATAAAACTTTCTTAAAATAACTAAGAAAGCCTAAATCCTTGGGATCTAGGAAGTCCTCCTTCACATCAACCTTATTCAATTCATCTTGAAAGAATTTGATAACATTAAAGTTATCACCTTCAATAATGACAGCTTCTACATGAAACATCCAATCTTGAATAAATCTCTTTAAAGAAAGAATTGATAACATCTCAATATGTGAGTAATCCCAATGTAGACAATTGAAGCCTAAAGCACATAAGAACCTTCTTTTACAATCTTTAAAGACTACACCAATACCAGCTTTATTTGTACTTAGCAATGAAGCATCTACATTAGCTTTGATCCATCCAGGAGGAGGGGGATGCCAAGATGGTCGAGACAGCTTACACAACTGATTAGCATCCTAGTTCTCCCAAATGAGATTAGTACAAAATGAGGCAACAACATGGCTAACAGAATTTGCTGCTATATAAGAGGAACAATCATCCAAACCATCATGTACTATCTTGTTTCTACTCTACCAACAGAAAAACACCACGTAACAATACAGATTACCTTGGAATGGATCAGAGTTTGCTAGAAGCTTCAAGTTATAATAATAATCCATACGAGAATAGAATGCAAGACTAACGAAGCCCCATTTGGAAAGAAAACTGAATACTTGACAGAACTTAACACAATTGACCACAACTTGTTCAGAGTTCTCCACCTCATAGCCTCTTGGGCAACCATCAAAATCTGCCAGCCTTCTATACTTTAGAAAATGATTACATGGAAATGCATTCCATTTTAAATGCCACCAGAACAAACCAATGCGAGGCGTTAATTTAAGTTTCTTCATCCAGCTCCAATCTTTATCCTCTAAGCTACAGCATTAGATCCCTCCATAGCTAAAGCCAAAATGGATTTACCAGAGCATTTGAACTGCAGCTCCAATTGATCTTTCAGCAAACCAGATTGAATGGGGAGGGATAAGATGACCTCCACGGGATGCTGCCTAAAGAATTTCTTCAACTTACATTCATTCCACTTTCAATCACATATAAATCCTGAAAGGAATTCAAATTCTTCATTCATATTAGCAATAAAGGTAGGCCATTTATTTATGCATTTATCTAAAATCCAAGTGTCATTGATGGTGTTGATTTCCGTGCCAGTCAACACCTTCCATCTCACAAATGGATGAAGAAACTTTGCACCATTTAATACAATTTCCAAGTGGAAGAAGAATAATTTTTGCATTTAGAATTCCATACTTCAGTACCATACTTTGACATTAATGTTCTATTGAGAAGGAAGTTAGGCTTAGAATAAAGTTCCAAGCAAACTTTTCCCACAAAGGGCCTACTTTCTTCACAATAGATTGCAATCCACACCCTCCATCTCTTTTAGGCTTACAAAGAACATCCCATGCTACATAATGAAGTCCCTTAGTAGCATCTTCTTATGCCATAAAAAATTCCTGCACATCTTTTCAAAATCATTCAAGACTCCCATAGGTACTAATGAATGAGTTGCTAAAATATAAGAAGTGAAAGAAAGTTGAATTAAGAAGAAACTTTCCAGCAAGTGAAATAAACTTATTTCCCCATGTACTCAATCTACTAGCATCTTTAACTCAATACTCATTTAACCATATGAAAATGGTGAGTAAAGAGAGGAGAATGAATCAAACAATCACTTGAACATATTGAAATGGTCAAAGAGGGGAATTTAAGAATGGATCCAACATTTACTTGATCATATTGAAACGGTAAATATGGGGGCTTTGGTGGTGAGAATCAAAATCAAATTTGATGATTTTGAAGTCCATAAAATTTAGCAAAACGTTCAAGACCCAATCATATCACTTAGACCTAATTTGATTTATAACACTATAATGTCAACAATTTAAATTTCAATTTTTATTTGTTTTGAAAACTCTTCCTAATACATCAACTATCAAGATACTTTTTTAGATATTGTCCATTGATGGGTAACATAGGACAATCCCCTTTATAATCTATAGCTGATAACAACTTCTTTGGTAGACCCTTTAAACAACAATGGTCCTTCCCATGTTGGCTCAAATTTACCACATATTTTCTATAAGCTAAAATGGGTCTTTGTAAAACTAACACCAAGTCACCTTCTTGTAAACCAAATTATCATGAGCTTGGATCATTATAGCTTTATATAACTCAAGATTTTGTTGAGCTTGTAGACTCTTATCTTCTAAACCTTGAAGCTCTTC